>JACJUY010001029.1:165983-274055 GCA_014220935.1 Platorchestia sp. MABIK | reverse complement strand
GATCAGTCCCTCATTCCACTGCTCATGGGTATCATGTCAACCCATAACACATACAAGTGTGTCACAATACATTCACTGATGATGTTTATGGCACACTAAAGTGCGTCAGTTTTGTGATAACCTGGAACACAAAAATGTGTCAGTTTTGGGAAAAAATACTTTTCATATTCCAGAAAGAAAAATAATTGTAACTGACTGTTGTTGGGTTTTTGGAGCTTCCTAAACATATTTTCTGTTTGACTCATCGATCCGGCAAAATCCCGCATTAAAATTCAAGTAGTAACCAAAATTGATTCAAATCATTTATGAGGATGGATTTGTTATATTACAAAATCACCTTTAAAAGTTTCAGCATAAGTATAATCATAATTTCATTACATGTTTTATTATAAGAAATCCATGCGTGCAAAAATGAGGTGAGTTCAAATAATAAGCTCAATGTAAAATGAAGCTATGTGAGTTCTTTCTGTTTACCATCGTAGTGCCGGCTGCCATGATTCATTTACTGTCATCAGTACAACTACCCCTATCCTAAATATTGGTAGTACTCCGTGAAAAGTGTAATGCAGTGAGTCAACACGTCTTTTATTACACATATTACATTTCAACCCTTTCCTTCCAAACTAATCACCTTTTGCATCGTGGATCAGGTCCTTATTCAACCGTAGTTGAACATATAGCAATCGCTTCTATGCACACGAGCGTCATCATTAACCCAAACCGAACTGATCGTCACATGAGAGCACTCGTGTGAATTTCAAATCGCTATGCGAAATAATTCGTTCAAAAACTTTGAGCTAGCAACAAAATTTCTGAGCTTTGCATCAACGTATCCATTCGCAGATTCACGTGTGCTACCTGATGTTTTCAAATACTCGACAAGCTTTCGATACATCACAACTTACACGTGTAGACAATGACAAAGGTGGAGGTGTCCAGGGAGCCTTGCAGCAGAGTGGGCTCTGGCGGAAAATCTGCTGAGTTGTACGTCGCGTTGACGTCGATATCGTCGTTTGCAGCATAGCCTCGCAGCTGTTCACCATTGGTCCTGAAAAAACGAATGTATCAATATACAACTGATTTAACAAGGGAGTTAGTGCATGCTTATATGAAGTAGCTGAAAGTGTATTGAGTTCGAATGTTCAGAAAATAAGTTGGTTTAAGCCTCCCTAACCAAAAAGGAAAGAATGAGGCACTATTTAGTCTAAGATCATGAAAACAGGG
The DNA here is from genome assembly GCA_014220935.1 of Platorchestia sp. MABIK. Lineage (NCBI taxonomy): Eukaryota > Metazoa > Arthropoda > Malacostraca > Amphipoda > Talitridae > Platorchestia > Platorchestia sp. MABIK. The sequence goes on along the minus strand of JACJUY010001029.1, from coordinate 272,831 downwards.
AATCTATGAACACAGCGTGTCTCCACTCCTTGTGCATAGAAACAGTATGATTGGATGAAGTTCATGAGGCCAAATGAATGCTGAAGAAGGAAGAAATAGGTACTGAAATAATCAGAGAATCAAAAATGGATGGCTCGTCGAGAAACAAAAAACTTATTCTACTGCAACGCAAGAAAAAAAGACTTAACTTCGAGCTCGGGAGTTTAAAACTTTCTTTGGAAGAGCTAATTCTCAGAAATACATTTGTTGGATCTCCCCAGAGATGTATCAAATTCATGAAAACAGCTGAGTTCTTACTGGAGCATCAAAATCAAATTACGATAGTTGTTCGACGAGTGTTAAGTTAAGAATTACCTACGTATAGGGTTCGCTATATTTACCTGCCTACAAACTAGAGACACCGGAACAATTATTCTTCTATTACGTTTCTTCTACTAGGAAATAAGAAGGTAAAAAGTTAAACGCCTTTGCACTTGTACCTCCAAAGAAAATTATTGGACGTAGCTTAGAATTTTGTAATACTCAGGATTAATTTTGCACATTGTTCTGAGTGAACAGGTTCGTGTTGTCGGGGAACAACTAAAGATATAAATTTGTGCTTAAGCTACCCTATTACAGAGGAAAAAATCTTCGTGCCCTTGCACATTATGCACCAACAACGAAGAATAGTTGACAGAATTTGAAGCACTGACGATTCCTTCATTAGCACAAGTTGTAGAAGCTTACATTTCTTTTGTGAGGCCATTTCAATAGGTGAGATGGCATCGAGTTTTTCGGCCTTGAAGAGCACTCATTAAATTAAATCTCTATAGAGTTGTGGTCTCTTAGGCGGGCGACAAAGCCATGTCCTTTGCAAACGATGTGAGGGATGATCAGCTAAGGATGGGCATGTCTCCTAAGTTGTAATTTGGACTGGGACATTTCATTAACACCTTATAACTCGGTTGGATCGCCGATTTATTCTGTGGCAAAAAAAAATCGTTTTCCAAGTACAGTACTTTTACTGAATCAAAATGGACTAATTCAGACTTAGAAAAAATACAAAGTAAAAAATTCCCATTATATCGAAGGAAGGCTGAATACGTGATTGAACCTGAATTACACATTGTTACATACTACAGAAGTCCATACAAAAATAGTGACAAATTTTTGTTACAAAACCATGCATCAGAAAGATACCCACCAGTACGAGAGCCAGTAATCAGTGCCGGAGAAAATCACTTGTGCAAAAATGCTGGAGATGGCGAGGAACACGCACAAGATCCAGTGGCCGCTGCTCAGAAAATACTTGAGGTAAATATTGCCTGAAACAACTCCCGTGGAACGCAATTCATTGTATTTCTTGTCGATTGTAATATTCTTCTTTCTCAAATCCAAATTTTTCTCTGCTTCCAGCTTCTTCGTCACAGCTTCTTCATCGTCCATACAGTCATCCTTTGGGAAGAGAACAGGTGCATGAAGTTACGCGGGTTGATAATATGGAGTTAATTTTGAAGTATTCTGGAACTCATATTGTGTAACTGCCTGAATAAATATTTAGTTCATTAGTGAAGCACATTCTCTTATCATCACAAGATGGATATGAGACTTTCAGTAACACTGTAGGTGCAAGCTGCCAATGATATAGCAATGGCGTTGTGACCGTTTTCGTTGCGAGTAGATGAAAACATATCGTGTACATCCAAGTAATTTTAGTTAGCTAACAAATTAAACGAGGTCAAGCAACAGCCCATCAACAATTTTGATCAATGTACTTTTTTATGATAGGAACGATCTCTAACGCTGGGTTGTAACACCTGCGTTACAAAAAAATGTAATCTTACGCACGAGGAAGCCGTAAAAATTCCAGCATAAGTACAGTCACCAGCATTAATTCATAGCAAAAACTGAATAGTCATTTTATCATCGTCATATTAACAAGTTTAATACATTTTCGCTTAAACAAAAGCGATCTCAAATAAACGAATAGAAGGGACCATATAACGTTGACTAAAAAAAATGAAGAATTAATACGCAACGTGTCTCTAGAGAAGATGTGGCATAGCACTGGCTTTGAAAGCAGCATGGAAACCGAAAGAAGCAAAGAGGGAACGAAAGACAGAAATCTCGAAGGTCTGTGAGATAACTTAACAGTATCCTCCAGGGAGGATAAATCAGACAAACTAACAAACTAACTTACCACAGCATACGATAGACAAACCAACCTAAAATTTATTGCCTATCCTATGCCTCCTGAGGGGACCTATGAATAATCATTATTGAAAATCTTTTAAGATGGTCATAAAACACGGTTATTAGGGACACGATGTTCCATAACGTCCACTCGCACCCATTCGTTCTCATTCATGTCCATTGCAAACACCCGCATAATTTGTGCTGCCAACGAGCCCTGGCTTTAGACTACGATCGCTCATTGCCTTGGGCTTCAACTTGACAAATGCACCTGCATTCAAGGACCAAGGGAATCAATGAGACTTTCCCGTATCGGCGTGCGAGTGGGATTATTGTAGGAAACTTTTGTATAGATGCTGATCTTTTAACATTTGTTTCGACCATTAGCATGGGTATTCCGATACCTATGTGTGTTTATCAACTAAGGATCTTTATGATAAAACAAGTTGAAAAATTAATGAAGGTCTTAGTCTTTGTATCATTTTTATTGGAAATAAACTGTTTTTATTTTCCTCTTATAAGAGAAAAGATTTGTAGGGATCTCTCGCATTTTCTAAGAGCGTGTCTGGCATACATAGGAAGAAAATTTAGTAGGAAATATGAATGAACAGAATCTGCATTTAACAAATTAAAGAACCTCGCACGAAAGCATGGTATTTCAGACGAAAAATATATTATTATAACACCTGGCGAAGATTTTATGAATTTTATTGCACGTCTGACGTCTGAGACAGCAACACATGAACACACTGTACTGTAACATAAAGGTACCTATAAAAATTGCCTATTTTGGAAGTGTACTTATGTACATTTGAGGTACGAGATGAGCGAACGCCAGCAATACATAAGTTGGTTTGTGCGCATCCCGCTTGCCTCATGCACTCGTCGCAAAAAATCGAGCGAAATCGAATGGGGTGCAACACAATGTAATAAGTGGACATGGTCAGGGTTTGAACTCAAATTTTGTGGTCCAGCATCGCCATTTTTTCAACATACTGCATTCGCACTCAACGTTTTCACTGAGAAGTCGAAAACATTTTCCTAATTCAAACAAAAAGTTGCTCAGGGAGAAAATTTATCGTTGAGTTTGACACTAAAAGTGATGAATTTTAAGGAAACACTTAGGCACACAATATATCGTAAGTTTCAACCGCGTAAGTTAGCGCCAAGTACATTTATCATCACTCACAGACCGGTTCAGCGTTCCTTACGTCGTTTCGTTAGAAAATGTGAAAGTTATGAAAATAACGACTAGATTTTTATGGGGTGTAAATCATTGAAATATTTCAGGACTCTAACAGTGGAAGCCTCACATTGACGAACTGCATGTAGTCGACATACTCGCACAGCGGAGCCTTGTCCTCGTGTCGTTTCAGGGATCCGCCTTCTATGGGCACAACGCTGTTTTCATGGCTCCCAATGGAGCCTCCTGCAGGAGAAATGAAGCAATTATCTTATAGTCAGTGAATGGAGAAGCATTTTTTTAGAAGAATTAGAAACGGCTAGCGAATACAAATTCTAGGAATTCAAATGAAAAAATACGCTTATTTTTCGTTTGTTTATTTAGATTTTTGGATACAGAAACGTTCGATGCTTACTTGGGTAGCGATGAATATATTTTTACAGCAGTGAGTCAGCTAGTGAACTTATTTTATGTACTGAAATATATCGCTATTTCAGAAAAGAAATGTAATTTTAAATGGGCACACAACAATTAGTGAATATAATCGCCATGATTTCCAAATTTTTCGTTTTTTCTCCATTCTGCTACATCAGACTGTCCACCCGCCTAGATCAGTGTTTCTGAAAAAATAACATGTTTTAGAATGAAAAACGTAAAATGAGTTAGTTTTTAACTTTGCAATGGAAACATTGGGGAAATAAAGTTTTAGTTTAATCGAAAGAAGCGTTTTAATTTCCGTATTCTGTGGTTATTCCTAATAAAAGCATGCTACAAGCCATTCTTTCATGATCGGCTATACTACATGGGCCTAGCGTGATGTTTTCGCAGTAGGTCTGGTAAAAAATGCGATGTAGAGATGTAAAAATTCACAATGCTACCGAAGGAAACGCCATAATTTAAGTTGGTCGAAAATTTGCCAACTCAAGCATAAATATTTAAGATTTTGTTTGAAATGCTGATCTACAGATGCAATGAACAGAGTTAAAGACAAACACGCGATCGTTTAGTTTGACAATTAAGCAACGTAGAACAGAGAGATGTGATCGTGTGTTATTCTCAGTAACAGAGATGCAAAATGGCGTGACACGATTGCCCTGAATTCCTTTACATTTTGATAGTCTTTTATCCGCTGGTGAAGCTTATTCCACCATAAAGCTCCAGAAACTTAGGCTATTTGTCACAGGTCGGATGAACACTAACTACCACATCATTCCTTCGATTTAGTTATTGGTTCGGAATATTGAACGGGAGAAATATTAAGCCTGCATTACTCTGAGAAAGGTAGAGAAACGAAAACACGTGTCAGTCTCTCAGATTGTGGAATTTTTAATGGAATTGTGCACATAAAATCTAGCGTTGCATTCACAGAAGGTAGAAGCAAGGTCTATTACTTGCTGTACTTCTGCGTGCCCGCTGTTGTACGCCCGAGGAATGAAATAGCAATATTAACTTCAGATGAGGGCAAGTTTAAATAGAAGTGAAAAAAATCGTCCTCCCCTACACTAGAGAATTCAACGATGTATCTCAAAGGTGCCGTACGATTTTTATTTTACGTCTACTTTCAAGTCGCATTCAACTTAGGTTTACTTGTGTGAGGATAGTGACCGACATGACTGAATTTTTATGTGAGGGTAATCTACATTTTTTCTACTGTCCGCATGACCCTTGGTTTAGAACATAAAGGAGAAAAGGAATACTGATAATTTTTGGAGAAAATGTTTGAACGTAAACATTACAATAGAAACAGATTTGATAAAACTTTGAGACAGAGAAATTTTGGTCTTACACAGACATATTCAAAAGAAGTTTTGCCGCACTCAAAATACGTCTCTTCACGCAGGTGTACTCTCGACATCAAAGGGAGACGGTCCCCATATAAAGAGCACAGTGATGCCACAACGCCGCGTTACAGAGTGCTGCCAGGCGTCATCATAATTACAAAACCCATCAGGCTACATCTCATAAGGCCAAGAACAGACCTGAGAGCAATTGGTAGTCAACTGACAGGTAGCAAAAACATCGTGCAAGAAATGCAGCGAAGACGACAAGACTCACGGCGAATGCAGTTGGCGTTGCTTTCGTGAGTGACGTGCACTGGAGGCTGCGTGATGGAGTCTGCCTCAGATGCATCTTCCTTTTTCTCCTGCAGTAGCGAGGTGAAGTCCACACCTTTATTTACCAGCTGGCTGAAACTGCCCAGTGCCTCACAACGTCCCTGAAAGGACGCAAACACGGTATCAAAATACTTCTTGATTAGCTGATTAGCAGCTGCTAGCCCCTGAGAGCGGAAGTCATACATAAAAATTACTGTTTTTTTCCAGGTACATTGCATATTGTTAGCTAACACCAATGCCTATGAAACTATTGCGTCTCAGTCAGAAACGCCAAGTTAAAACATCTGGACACTGATGTTCAGTGTGAGGTAAAATTCTTTCACATTTTACCGATATTGGGATACCTCTTTCAGGACGAGGATGTTGTCGGCAGCGCGGATGTACTGGAGCTGGTGGGTGACGAGGATGACGGCCTTTGAGCGCAAGTGGGTTTGAATGCAGCGCTGGAACAAGTGGCGGCCCACGACCGTGTCCACGGCACTCAGTGGATCGTCCAGCAGCAGCACGTCGCCATCCATGTACACAGCCCTGACACCCGCAGCAAAATAGTAACACAAGAATATTTTAAGCGTACATTAGCAGTTCGTCAAGCTTTTACTCTCCAAGAACAGCAGCGATAGTTTTTCCAAGAAAATATAAGGCTTTCCCACGCAGATGATAAATCTTCATGAGATCTCTGCAGACGATGTCGTTCACAGAAAAAATTATCATATTCGAGGAGAAACAGAATTACATAAGGAACACCATTAATGAAGAGGCACAATAGATGAAAGTGTACATGGAACAACGATAAATTTCATTCGATAAGATCTACGATGCGACTTTTTATTGAAAAAAGTGACAGAGGGAGCATCTGAAAAGAGCAAAGTTTGAATACGAAGATTTTCAATATCTCAGCTAACTTGAATAGATAAGCCATCAATAACCGTTTTGCCACTCAGAAAATAGAATGTGATGTTCATTAAACCAAATTAATAATTCCGAATGCATGATAAAAATTGTTTTACCATTTCAGGTTCCTTAGCTGCAAGCATAACCTTTAGTTAGGGATCTATGTCGTGTTGCTTCTGCTACCATGAGCGGAGTGTTGCGTTTATTGGATTCCTGAGTTCACATTTTCAACTACAATCTTTATACAGTTCGTTCACTTTGATTGTGCAAAATCAGTTTTTCCAAACAAAAGACGTACTTTCACAAATACATTATAAATTTCACAAAGACATTATTTAAATACAAATTTATACATTGGAATGGTTCAACATTTTGTTGAAATACTATTTTCTTTCACTGACAGTGATATTAACAGTTGTGTAAACAAACAGCATGGTGTGCGTGAAATAAATTTCTGAAACATAGAGCGCGGGAAACAGTTGGGAACAGGCTCTTGGGGGAGATAGAATGAGAGTGTGCTTTGCGGGGGAGGTGGGGGAAGCGTCTCAAGGGACGTGCTTCCCCCACTGGTGAAGTGGGGGGATTATTCCTAACAAGAACTTTGCACTGGCTTTGAAGGGTTATTTGAAGCATGAAATATATTAAATAGGATTAACAAGTAATGTGAAACGAACACAATGTTAAGAAACAAGGGGAGTTAATGTATTATAAGGGTTTTGATAAATGTACGCGGAAGACGTGGTGGCTTGCTCGAGGGTACCGACCAGTACACAGGATGGAGGGGAGGAGTGACACGTAGTCTACGGGGGACGTGAATGAGCTAGCCAATGAGAGCTTGGGAATTTCGCAAAAGGATCGCACACATTTGAAAAAGGAATGGGTAGCGGCATATATAACCGCAGCGTAAGTTTAGAGAGGCCTACTTCTTGCGTAAGACCTTTGTGGTGTTGGACACAACTAAAATCGACGATATGCAAAACTACAATAAGGAGTAAAACGGGAGGTACGTAATTAGTTGAATTATGGTGAAATTACTGTAGGGAGGGAATTATTATCAGTGAATTCATCAAAAATTTTGAGTTTTTCATAGGGGGATTGTTGAGTGTCAAATTGTGCACTGCAAAGTTTGGTTAGATTTGATGAAAACATCTTGAATCATTTCAAAGTCAGAGACTTCGTTCAAAATTTACATAATTTATTGACTATCAGGACTTGATTCGTTATTCATACGGTAATTAGTTACCATTTGCAGTCGTGATTAAAATTAAAGATGAATCTCGGTTAAATGATGAGTTAAGGAGGAGTGCATAAATCCTTTCAATGCACTATTTATTTGCTGGAAATTCAGATCAGATTAAATGAATCGAATTGTGTCAGTCAACCGTTAAATTACAGGGGATAAACGTAGGGAATGTATATTAAAAGCAATTTATTGTTCTCAGGAAGGGCAGGTTTTTCTCGCTCATTCGTTCACTCGTGGGCTCGCCGTTTTCAACGGAAGTTACCAATGTAGGAGTCACTTCATAATCAGCTTACCCTGCTACAAGTGCAGAGCAGAAGGCAGAGAGTGACAACTAAGGCGGGGATACAATGATTGAAATGCAAGATGGTGGTGGCTTTCGGAGCTCACCTGGAGGCCGAATGAAGTGGTCGAGGCTAAAAAGATGACGGTGTTCGTGCTGAAGTTCGGGCGAGTAGGTAAATGCGTTCATACAGTGCTGTTTATAAAGAAGGGTGAGCAAGGAAAATGCGGCCGATAAAGCTAGGCTTTGGAAGAAGCAATCAATGCACAGTGAAACCCCGATTCCATCTGCATAGGAAGTGCTGTGTGAAATTTTATACGATGCCGAATGCACAACTGTGGTTCAATTCGTCATCGTCAGTTATTTTGCAAATGTCATGCGTGTTTGAGGTGCCATCAATTTTATGCATTATTGCTCCTATTATCATGTCATGCTTAACTCCATTACTTTGCATGTGCTAATTCTGCGTAAAAACTAAAACGAGTTTATGCAGAAAAGTGCAACGTAATGTCGTCAGGTATTGTTAGCATCTGTAATGCGTTTTTTTTTTGTTTGGTGCTGTAGATTTTCTCCCACAGTTGTGTAGTGTTTCCTACATCATATGTTGTTTATTTTTGTGAATGTAATTATTTTTGTTGTTGATAACTCACGTGTTAGCTGTTAAATTGATCTAAAATCATTGAGATGCTCTCTTGATAGTTGTTATTATTCCGTGTATATAAAATGCATGGTAAAAAGAAATAAGACACCCACTATTTCAATTTCATCTATGTTTTATTTTCTCTTGCTGTGTACATTTCATCTCTGTTTTTCCGCTTTTCTCTATCCCTGTCAAGGGGTTTAAACTCCAACTTGGACGTTTAAGCGCAAGCTCTAAGTTTAATCTTCTCGTGACATCTATACAAAAAATCAAGTAATGTATGGTGATATTACATTAAATTAACTTTTAAAATGTCAACTGAAAATGAATTTTTAAAACGTCATTTTTATTAATGAATGCCGAGCCACTTTGGACGGACTTGATCAATGGTTGTCCGGCTGGGAATTGAACGGGTGCCTAATGTGCACACGTATTCACCGTCAGCAAAATGGTGGAGGACTGATGCTTAGGGTAACATGTTACAAGAACGAGGCGAGTGCCTCACAGTAGGATTGCAACCAGAGTTTTGTGCCGACCGACATCAATCACGCATAGGCGCCAGAGTGGAAGAGAAATAGTTTCTATCACCCTCACAGCCATCAATATTACCAAAGAAACACCAGTACTTTTAGCAGTACGTAATACAATTTGGTGGTTTCAAAAATTTGTGGTCCTCTTATTTTAGAGGTTTTTCACATTATACGTAACATTAACACCGTTGGAAGTTCAGTTTTCACGCTACGGATTTTGCCTGAGCTATCAGAAACAAGAAAGGCTATACCAGTCCAACTGAACTGAGATGTACAACCGTGAGCGACGAACTGACCTGGCGAGGTTGACGCGCGCCTTCTGACCGCCGCTGAGTGCAATTCCGCGCTCGCCCACCAGCGAACGGTCGCCATCGGCCAGCATTTCCAGATCGGCCTCCAGCCCGCACACTGCAACACGTGTACTGTGTACTGCTGCAGCACGTGTACTGTTAGCTGCTGTATCATGCGCTCAGTGTAATAATGTATACGTCTGCAACACATTGCAGAGAACTGCTGTAAAAGTATAACATGCCTTAATAACTGCTGCATCACTTATACTGTGTAATTAATTCTCTAAAAAAAGGCACTTAATAACATCGTTTTAAACAGCACTTAAATAAACTAAATTCGAACGGTGCTAAAATATCTCACTCTAAAGTGCGCTAAAATAAATTCATTCTGAACGGCGTTAAAGTTCACTCATTCGACAGGTACTCTAATAAACCCATTTTAAACTTCACTAAAATGAACCTTTAAAAATGCCACTCAAATGAAGCCATTTTAAAAAGCACTAAATAAACTCTTTCTGAAGAGCACAAGATGATGTCACTTCAGCTCGTACTGTTAATGACTTCGCTGTACTTCTTCTCTTCGTAGTCTCTGCCGAAGAGAATATTCTTCCTGATGGAGCCGGAGAAGATCCAGGGCTCTTGCGAGGCGTAGGCGACCTTGCCCCTGACCGCCACGCTGCCACTCTCAGCCGGCAACTCCCCCAAGATGCAGTGCAGCAAAGAGCCCTGGCAGTGTGGCAAACATGTCCAGTTATCGAGAGAATATGTTGACTCAGAGCTTGATTCCAAAACCACGAAGAAAACACAGTAAATTGTTTGAACATGATGGAACGATGTACAAGGCCTAAAATACAATGAATGTAGTTGTTGAGTTGCAAATTTTATGGGCAAAATATGGATGATGATTCAGCAGAATCAAGTCAACTTTACACATTCAATTGAATTAAAAATTCACTGAAGCATCATACAAAAAACGTTATGCGGTAGAAAACATCCGATTTTATAGATAAGAAGTTAATTTAAGCCTCACTAACCCTAATAATGATGCTCTCAAGAGAGGAAAGAGGAAGGCTCTTTTCAAGAATCCGGAAACCAGAAATTCATACACAAGTTGTGTCTTCATACCTAGTGCATAGAAACATCTAATAGTAAAGAAAGTATGAGATGAAAAGAATAGATAGAAAAGAAAGCAAAAGATGCAGAAAAAGTTCTGTTGAATGAAAAAAGCTGTGAAGTGAAAAATAAGTTATTCGTAACAAAACGAAAACTATTCTATTTAGAAAAAATAACATCCATATAATCTTCTGCTCAAGACCTCACATTTTGACCCCAGGAAGCAATTATTCTCATTGATAAAATAGTTGTTAAATGAAATATCAATCAAATGAAAAAACTAGCACACAATGATGCAACGATTTTTGCTAGATATAGTCGATGAGGCTAGATTCCACAACCCGCGGCTTGACCTGTTATAAGGAACCTAAAAAAATAACAAAATCATGAAGATTTATAAATCTCAACGAGATACACTTACCGTAGCTCAGTTACTTGTTTGTTTTTCAACAGAGTTGCCTTTTTTTGCGTATTTTTGCAGCATTGACACAGCATTTTTGGTGGGCGTTTTCCAAACAACAAAACATAAAAGTAAAAATCACCAGGTAGAGGAATGGATATCTCTAACAATAACCTAAAAGAAAGGTTAGGAAGACAGAAAACACATAAACAAAACAGAAAATTTAATGGACAGCTGAAGATATTCCGTCGCACGCCTGGAGCTTGAAGAGACGTTAACGACAGATGCTATCTTTGAAGTGGGTAAAGCTAGTAATTTCTATCATTCTTAATTTGAGAAAAAACGCAAGCGCTCTAGATTTAAAGTTTCTCCTCCAGTACCATGTAACAAAATCACGTTCTTATTTTTTTTCTAACGTCTATCTCAAATTACAGTAACATCAATTTAAATAAAAGCAAGAAGGCTTTCATGAGGTACGCAAAAATCGCTTCAGATTTTTTTCAAACACATGAGTTGGAGTAGAAGGGCGAATCAAATTCTATTTTTATAAGAATAGTGCATCCTCTTTGAAAATCTATCCTTCTTACAGCGTTAGAATCCGTATCGAACTTAGCTCCATAACTCTTTTCTTTGGCTAATTAAATTACACATTTTGGTAACTTCCAATGAAGTATCTGCTTGCCATTTTTAAGAATACTCAGAAGTATTTGCTGGCCGCTTCTCAGAATCCAGATGGGTCCCGTTTCAACTTGACTTCTACTTATTTATGGTTGCTTGGCTATTACCCAACCTTCAAAATATATTCCCGGCAATACCAAAAACAGCCCACATGATACCAACCTTGCCGGCGCCAACGGGTCCAACGACAACAAGCAGCTCACCGGCCCGCACCGCAGCCGTGATGTTGTTCAGCGTCGGCACCGTGCTCTCCTCTGTCCACTTGGCCGTCAGATCCCGGATCTCTACGCCCGCATTCTATGTACATGAGGGAGAAAAACATGGGTAATGCGTAAACGACTGGAAAGTGAGGAAAATAAGCAGAACACAAAATTGACTAACTTTCTTTTCGTAAATTCAATCTATAATTGCTGTGAAACAGAAAAATATGGTTTATATGTTGAAAAAAATAAATTGCAAATAGGAGAGATTTGATCCATAAGAACGCCCTGCAAGTGCATAGCTCGTTTCGAATTAAAGTTCTTTACTACTTAGTTTAATGAAGTTACAGACCGGGGAGGCGTACGTGCTGTACTAAACCAAATTACACTGAAACGAAAAAGTGAAAAAAAAAACTTCAGTTGTAGTTGATGTAGTCGAATAAAAAGTTACTACAATGGTGTACCGAATGTTCTCACCAAAAAGATATAAAAAACACGGCAAGCAAATTTTACTAAATGACTTTATTATCTTCTATTGGACGATAAACTGCATGTTAGATACCCTATTTATCAGGTCCTAAAGGCTCACTGCCGGGAAAAGTAAACACAATGTGGCAAGTTCTGACAGAAGCAGCGAACTAAACTGAAAGAAACGACAATAGCTCCAATATTTCGAGGGCAGCCAAGAATCCTTCCTCAGTCACCTTAAGTCACCGTAAATATCAGTATTAATAAAATAAGAAAGCATTCTTTTTACGGTTATCATCAGTGTATCGTGTAACTAGGATTATATTGTAATTCACAATCAACTGAGATAATTCTACTAATTTCCAACAACCTGTGTTTTGTTCTCGATAGGTTTCAAAGAATGGGGTAATCAGCAGTGTAATAAGGTATTTATTCGGAACAACCGTTCCCAGACAATATCCGATAATATAAAATAACACCATCAGTTATTTATTTAACATAAACAGAGCATCACGCTTTCACGTTCTACATAGTACTCATGAATGAAAACTAAGGTAAGAACAATATTAAAGAGACGGTTTGAAAGAAAACAATTTTCTGCGACATTGCAGCCATGTGTATGAAAGAAGTAAGCAAGCCGACCTGAATAGGAGGCTTGCTAATATTTATTTCCTGGGAAAACTAGAGACAACTGCTCCAAACTCATATTGTTCCTGCATGAAGAAAGGAGCTGCACGCACCTCAGTGGGCCCGATATCCTCCACGTGGTCAATACTGTGCTTGTCACCAAGTTCCTCCAGCTCAAAGAACTCCTGTAGTAAAAAATAAGACGTTAGTACATAGGAAGGAAACTCGTTAGAATACCAGAATGAAAGATAATTTATGCTGCACTCAGGACAGAATCAAACACGAGACAGCATATTAGGACACGCACAATGAGATCAGAATGTCACGTATTGCTATCCGTAATATTTTCTCCAATTACATAGAATACTGCCATTAAAACAAATTATTAAACACAATTATAAAATGATAAGAACAAAGGAAGCCAACATTAAAATGAAAAAAATATATTATGAAAAAAATTGAATGAAAATCGAATCAATTTTCAGCTCAGTGAATAAATGAAAGAATGAGTGTGTGTTGGAAATCCCAACCTTACCGTAAGTAAGATTGGGACCCTCTGACTCAAGACCCTCTGCTCTGCCCCATGCTACAGAAATCAAAATATGAGTCGCAGAAACAACCACCGACCACCAAAACTCTACGTTCACCACAAAAATTTCTAAATACTACCTACTCATTCATTCAAGAATCACTCATCCAAGTCAACCAATTTGCTCGAACATTCAGCTTCGTTGCTCATTTATTCATCCTAATAAACTTTATGCGACGATAAGAAATACAAATCTAACGCCTTGACTTAGGTTCGACAAGATCGATTTTTACGAATCTCCTTTCACTACGAAATCAAAAATTGCCACGGTACAAATTTAATGACATATCTCCTCACCTCATAGTCCACTCATAAAACGAAACAAAATAATAGTAAATGAAGTAAATTTTTCCCCCTGGAGAAGATTTCATAAAACTGAAAATATTCTGAACGTATGTCGGCGTATCAGCAAATCCCAATGAATTTGTAGTTGTGCAGCTATACATTTAAAGAGAGAAATACAAAACAGTGCTGAGCTGAAGCGTGACTAATTGAGAAGAAGAAGCAGAATGAAAAAGTACCTGCAACCGCTGACAAGATATTAACGTCTCTGACCCCAACGATATCGCCATGGGGAAGAAAAACGTCATGACAAGGCGTACGGAGTTGATCATGGCGCTGGTGACGAATACCTGTAAACATATCACGGTTAGATATAGCGTAGAATGGACCATGGTTTCAAAAATACGCGAACGGCATGCGGACACTGAGGTCAGTCGTCGAGTAGTATATGTACACGCCTAATTTTAGACAGCTATCAGAGTCAGAAGACATTGTTACGATTCCTCCCAAAGGGTTGAGAGGCATATAAATAGGATAAAAACGTTATCCATAAATAGATTTAAAATTTATCAGAAATATTGAAAAAATATTAACCAGTAGACATCAACCTTTCCCCAAATCAATGAAGAGTATATTGAAAAAATTTCATTCATTTTGAACGAAGTAGTCTTATTCGCAAATGAAAATTAGAGAATTTTCTATTTTCTTCAGGTTCATTCTCACTAAATTTATATACAGATAGAAGTGCTATTGCAGAGGACGAATGGCTTAATGCACACTTCAATAAATGTATCCTTACAGGTTACTGTTGGAAACAGCTGAGGACGAGCAAAACAAAATGTGCTCGACTCCCAAAATAGTCCTCTTAACGTACAAAAAATACTTGGGATCTTCCTCATACCAAAGGTGCAATAATTGTGCGTCATTGGTTTGAGGCCTCTTCTTTCTCCCTATGTGCTAATATAAAGAAATGAAGCAAATTAAAAGATTTTATTCCTAACACTCATCCATTAGTTAATACAAAAGCAGAAAGCCTCAAAAGGTGTTGGGAATGAATGCATAAAACAAAAAATATTAAAAACAGAAGTTGAAATTTTCAAACTGTGTCGTGTTTGTCTGAATAAAAAATGCAAACATTAAAAAAGCACCTGAATGTATCCCGTGAGTGAGACGCACGACAAAACCTGCATACGTTAAACTAAACACACTCAACACACAACACGACACACAATGAACAAGACCAATAAGGCCACCTTCTCAGCAGTAAGGACATTGCCAGTAAGCACGTAGGTGAGCAGGGCGAGGAACACCACCAGCTTCGCAGATGTGAAGTACAGAGACATGTTCACCGCCCGATAATAGTTGGTGCGCATCACCACGTCTATCTCCGACCTGCGCAGTCCGGTTAGACTGTACTTAATGGCACGAGAGAGCATGTCTCACTTCTATTCAAATGATCATAAATGAACGGATTTCCTAAAGATTATACCGAACATCAAACAGGCAGGTTGGCTAAGTTGCCTGTTTTTACTCTGGCAAAAATCTCATTCCAAGTGTCATTCCAAGAAATTCAAGTTAGCATATCAATGAAATGGAAAATCAATCGTACGGTTGTTCCTTGAAATACGCTATCATATGCGGACCTTAATTTAAAGGAATTAAAATACGACTCACTTATTGACCTAATCTGATGCTTGATTAGAGCGATAGAAAACCATGAACAATTCCCATTCGTGCTAATTAAAGTTCGTGTATCCTTAAATGTATCGTGTGACCAAAGGTTCGACTGCGGTTCTAATAACTCACTTTCTGTACTTCTTTACAAGTTCGGCGAAGGGATACTCCCAGGCATACATTTTGATGACGCGTATTGCATTCACGATCTCGTTCATTAACCGGACTCTGGAGTCTGTTCGCTTCGCTGTCTGTGAGCGTAGGTGAGAGAATATCTTGCCCATAAGGCCTGGAAGTAGAATAAAACTTCGATAAAGAATATGTAACAATGAAATAACTTGAAAACTAAGTACAGGTTAACGAGTACAGTACATAAACTATAGAAAAGTCCACTTGTGGAAATCCCTTACGGAGTTTCCGGCATCTTTGCTAATGGTATATTAGTTTAACTAAATTATTGCAATATAAGATTAATTGAATTTACAACAGAACATATCTACGCTCTAATTTGGGTTCGACCTAACTCTGAGCAAATTTTTTGTTGCTGTCACGAGACAGATTTAGGCCCCCTCGTTAATTTTGCAATAAACGAGAGAAACCTAAGCTCGGGTTGAGGAATTGGCAGCACCTCCTCGTTTATTAAGAAATACACACGAAAATACCAGCAACAAAAATGCAAGAAAACATGGAAAACATATTATTAATGATTACATATTACAAGAACACAAATTATTGAGGTACACACCGAGTTGCACAAACCCGAATTACGTTCGCGATTTTCAGTTCGCTTCCTTCTGATGTAAAATCCATTTTCTGCATTCATGCTCAATACGTAAACTTTCTATTACGAAATTAAATTAGAACAAGACATCCTCATACATGTTGCATGATGTCAACATACAATGCGACATATGATCAGAGCCTGGTACTACTTTGAAAGACAATTAACTCACCTAAATTCCACCCTCATAAATAAAGACATACATCCTAATGGTAGGCAATAATTGGAAACAATTTGGGCGGCCAAATAACCCTTCTGCAAATTTTAACCTCCACAATTAATGTTAACCTGACATCAACACATCCTACAGCGAATGATTTCTCAACAGTGTGCGTGCACCCATCACCAAAATCGTTCAATTCTTTTTCGGTCAGTCATCAGTTCATTATTTCGAGCGATTTGCAAGGTATCAATCCATCCCACGAGCGCAGACGTATGCACAGCTGCTTTGCCTGATCCCTTTCAAATTTGATCCTGGACTCCTCTCAACCTGTAACAATCAACAGAGTCGACCCATTACTCTACCGCAAATTGCGTCGACTCTGATCTTCTACATTATATCCAAAATTAATTAATTTATTACATCAATTTTCGGAAAAAAATTTTAAACGGGCTCACCCACCCGGCTCATTTCCAGATCACATCTTTTTTTCTTAGATAGCCCGATACGCGTGTGAGCTTCTTTTTTTAATATCTGAAAAATGGCGAGGAACGTTCATTTTTACTTTAACCGATACATCTTTAAAATCTTAAATACAATGTTCTTCAAGAATATAACGCACGCTATTCCTGTTCATACATCTTTTCCAGAATAATTTTTTCAGCAAACATTTGACTATTTACGCACTTCTACGTCCGACGGGTTTCGACGCTGAACTGCCTTCAAAACACGAGGGATTTCTTGAGGGTATGACCTCTTTTTAACCAACCAATCATATATTAAGAATTTTTGAGATGTTCCTGAAACTCTGCCTCGTTCTAAACGCGGCTGTTCTTATTGGTCATAAAGGATGCTGTTTTCTCCGCCCTTTGAGAATTTGGATTTGAGGCCTTTCTTTGAACGTACAATATTTCCTTGAGTATTTTCAAACACGTGCGGTATATGTTACACTTTACGAAGGCTGCCTCTTGCTTTCTCAGCAAACTTGAGCGTTTCAAAAAACCCAGTGCCTCTTCAAGGGTCTATAATATTTCACCCTCTCGGACACCTGTTCTTGGGCATATCGTGTGCCTCTCAAAGCTCACCACGATCCTTGCACATTTCAAAACACACACAACAACACACAAACTACGCCACAACACAACGTTCAGGCACAAGCACACACTGTTGTAAATATTTAATCTGCGACAAATTTATTACGCAAAAAGAATGTTAAACATTGCTACAGAACTACGGGGCAAACCTTACAACAAAATCTGAAACGACTTAAATGATTTCTAAGCAAAAAACAATTTAGCCATCAAGCTATAAATTTCTGAATAGTTTCTGAACAGTTCGTGACATTGCTGTTGCAGCTGTCAATAGATAGAAAAGATGATAATCCGTCAGTGCCATGAAAGAACATCAGGTTGATGCAATAATAGTCTACCTTGATGAGAATGTGTTCCAATTCCCGAAAGCCATTATTCAATAATATCCCGGCAGAAAAAACAAAAATGCTGGTGAAATTAATTTCAGGAGCCTCGTAGGCAGTTTATACGTCACCTGCAGCTATGGTTAATTGCAGCACACGATGGTGGTTGTTATAGTCCACACTGTAACTACTATACGTCGTGTTTAAATAAACGCTACGAAGAAGGGTTCGTTTGGCCAACGACCATCATCTTCTTAAAAAAGATCCGTCATCATAAAATTTATTCTCGTCGATAAGCGCAACATATGCTTAACTCTACGAACATCGTCTACAACCAACCGTTACAGCGTCGACCGGCGTCACTTGAAAGCTACCTCCACCCTCGCACCCTCTACGAGTGCCACGTCGCTGAGCGTCACAAACAAGCTGTATTGCTAGACACTTCCATTTCTCTTCATATATTTCAACTCTTTCCTTAGACACCTAGGATCTCATTCATTTTATAGAGATTACTTGTTAGTTAAAATGTAAACTTAATCCAATCTAATTATCTGACGACATTTGTTATTTCCGGTAAATTATTAACATAAAGCATTGTGATTCAGAACGCGTTTGTTCTGAGTCGGGACAAAGGCGCCCGAGGCATGCTCATTCAGGGAGTTGGCGGGACATTACCCACAGAGCCGTGTTGAGTGTAGGTCGTGCTTTCGCCTCGCTGCCCTTGGGGCAAGCGAGGGCAGTTGTATGCATATTGAATTCACGTAATGACTTATTAATCGCCAATCTGGAATCTAAATGCAGCTAAGTCTCATACATATTATTCCACATTATCATCCATGTTTTGTTATTTCACGTGTAGGTCTAGTTGATATTCGCCTTCAGCGTAGGAAGTATTATTCTGTACCTAGGATGTGTGCGTTAGATTCACATAGTGTGTTACATAATCTGTCTTACGCTAACTGATTCAGTAACGAGGCCTCACCTCGATATGAGCTCATAACGTCATTAACTGAATTCCTGTCCATCGATTGTGTCAACTATTCTGAATCAATAGACATCATTTCAACATTAAATTAATAATTTGGAAGCCTGTTTATTTAATCCCTTTCAATTATTTACTTTTAATCATCTGAAAATAACTGATTAATGATTATCGGAACTTCAGAAAATTACTGAAAGATACGTCGTTGGAAAATGAATGACGATGAATGACCTATAAATACAATTAATGTAGCAACTCGATGGGAGAACGCACCGACGAATATAATAATGGCGACAGAGGTATGAGATTTCAGAACATAGCAAGTAATAAAAACAACAACAATCGTTACAATGGAGTGGCAGCGGTGAAAAATAAAATATACGATCATAACAAGTGACGGTAGTACATACAAAGCCGTTCAAATTCCACGATCTTCTATCAGCTTTTCTAACACATATAACAGATACTGCCCTGGTATAAAATTTGCTGTGAGTGTTTGATTATATTTTCAAATCAAAATTCACTCTTTCGATATCGTGACCTTTTTCTTGTCAGTCCAAATGCCATTGTTTATTCACAAGATGGATAAATCATATCGTATTCAGATGAAAATTATTCTCTAATATGTTAAAATGTTCTAATTTTACATGTTCTAAGGCTCAAAGTTCAAGGTATTGGTATCGTTCAAGGTAGCTTGAGTTATCATTTTTAGTTTCAACTTCAGTAACGTCAGCGTCAACTTGCAGTCCCACCTCTAATAGGGAAGTATGTTTCAGTAGGGAATAGTTGCACTAGAGAGAATTTGGAAAGTGAGTCACTTTGAGTCTGAGAATACTCCACAATTCTGATGATGTAAATGCATTCTAGTTAAGAGATAGCTCCATGCTGTGTCCGAAGGGTAGGTACAGCGGTAGCACTAACCTTCACGTCTCACATCGGTACTAGCACTGTCGAGCCTCGAGGCTCACTCTTCCAAGGCAAATCCGTCAAAAGCATCGAGATTGTTTTGTACCGGTTACGATTGACTTCTCGAGCATGAATTGTCGTTTTTTGATTATGCATAACATACCTATTCTTAAAAGAAACATTGATAAATACTTAAATTAGTAGCTTATTTCGTCGTCTATAAGTTTCCTAAGGAATGGAATCGAACAGTGGTGGGCAGCGAAAATTTTGCGATAAAGCGATTACGATAACTATAATTTTTTTGCTAAGTCCTATAACGATAAATCGATCAATTTCCATGACACCATAAAGCGATAAGCGATAAATCATGCGATAAATTCAAAAATACTCTAATTTTACTACTCATGCATTTAAAAACTTCTTTTTAACACTTAAAACACCATATATTCCATAATAACTGTCCTCCGGCTCACTGCCCAGGGACATGAGCGAGCTCGAGCGGGAGATGGTGGGAATGTCCAGAGATCCCAAATTCCTGGAAAAGTTCCGCTCCCTTTCCTGAGTCACATCACTGCTGCTGGCCTTCAAGCGGAAAAAGTCCTCCACTATCCTCTTTCGTGATATCTTGAAACTCACTAATCACTAAATTCACTATTTTCAAACACTGAAGTGCGCCCCCTGCGACACTAATTAATTAATAACGCAGTATGAAAAGCGAAAACCTAAATGATTTCCTGTATTGGAAAAGTTAAAACGCAAAATCACGCAACGTTCGTTCAAACGGAAGGCACGCGCGAGGCGCACTTCTAATTGCAAAAAACATATAAAACTTATATATATTAATTAGACATTTAGTTTAAATAGCAACAAACAATAAGAATTAGGTATATATAAGTTATAACACACAAAGAAGCATCGTATTGCTAGAAGCACCATGAAATACAGAGTTGAGATCAGATGTGTCCATTTGGGAGGTTATTCAAAAAAACAGCGACAACCAGGGTTACAAGCTTAAAATTTCCATAATAAGCCTACTAAGGTCCAAAAAAGCCAAATTTTTTGACCCCAGTTAGACTGAAAAAAGCCAGATTTTGGAAATTTGACCAAAAAAAGGCTTATCTGGCTACCCCGGTGACAACAGAAGCGCAAGCCGCCAGGCGCCTGGCCGCATCAGTTTGGCGCGTAACAATGAGCATGTAACTTCTCGCCATAACGGTTTTACGTTTTCTACTTTATCGCTGGATTTATAGCAGGGTATTTGAAAGCGATAAATTTTTCCAGTCTTGCGATAAACGATAAGCCATATAATTTCGGTTAAAGATATATTATCGTTTTATCGTATTATCGCTTTACTTATCACAACCCCCACGACTGGAATCAAATAATGACTCAAGAAGAATATTTAAGAAATAATTTTTCTTGGTGTCGACATCTGGCATCTTCTATGAGCGGCGGTTCTTCGTTTGGAGTCGTTTGGTCCGTGGCTGGGATTTAATGCTTATGTAGGCCTCGTAGCAGTGCAGAACATCGCTGTTCGGTTAGAAGCAGTCGAAGCGTCCTCCACTATTTCATTTGACCTAAATCGATTTATATTTGTAGAGCGTTAAGAGACGACACATAACACATAGCTAATTTGTAAAAATTTCAGTGGCCACAGTATTTAGCCACATTTTGAATATGGAAAACCAAGTATTTTATCCACAACGCCGTTAATTGAAGGTACGAATCTAATGTATTATAAAATAAACAACCGACCCCAATGTTCTGAGAAGTTAAGTAAAAAAACTTGAAACAGCCGCAACCATCTGCATTTCCAAAAAAATCACATATGACACAGAATTAAGAAAAAAATCAGAGGAGCGGGATGAAAAAAGTAAACAAAATTTGCGAGAACTCAAATTCCAATGCAGCTGCAAAAATATGAGTTGAAATTCATAAAAATAGAAAAAAACTCACTTTGGAGCGGAATGAAGAGTACGATGACGACCAGCCCCGCGAAGCAGGCAACACCCAGCAAATACCACATGATCCCCGCTGCGATCGCCAGCTGAGGTACGAAAGCGGTCGTCAGGGTCATCTTGTGGCGTTTTTTCCCCAATTACATAAATATCTAAGCAAGCAAGAACAATGAGCCAAATAATGTATGTGACGTACGCGATGTAAACTAACAGATATTGGAAGGTAAAGACAAAATGGCAATGACGTCATACTCCAATCTTCTCGGAGCTGCGGAGCCTTTCGGCACATAATTTTCTTCTCGAAAACCTTTTGCAAATCCCTGACGAGGTTTTCTTGTAGCTCCAGCCAGCTTTGGTGTAGTAGGTGTTTTTATTAAGTAGTCTGTCAGTTGCAGTAAAATATTCAGGAAGCGCAGCCTCGAAGATGTTTGAGGCTGGAGGTTGAAGAAAACTCAAGTGCTTTGCAGTCAAATGAGATTTATGTAATCACGAGTATTGCTAACACTAGGCAGGGCTGAATTTACTCCGAAAAGACTGTGTTCCTTTGAATCCAAGCAGAAGGCTTGTTTCTGCCTCCAGCAACCGCATGTCTCAGACCTTATTTCTTGAACAGTGAGCACAGTACTGATGGATATGACAAATTAAATTAACTTTTGTTTTAGTGAAAGCGCTTCTAAACATAACACAGGAGTTCCCAAGAAAGAAGGCACTATTTAAAATGGATTCAAGGAAACGGGGTATCTATTCACTATGTGTTAATAAGCATCAAAACTCGCGCCTACTTGTGATTATATCTGCGCTAGAGAACATGTGTTATGACAGGTCTATGCAATTTCATCGGTTTTCCAAGAAGAACTGTGGCAGCCTTACATGAAAGTTTCCGCGTGACGAGTTTTCTACGCCACGATCTCATTAAAGAGCATACGTAGAATATTTAAGACGTATTCCCCGCATAAGAAAGCTATTTCAAACAACGGCATTATCTAAGACACGTCGTCACGAACGTGCTACATCTGCTTTAAGCAACGTGTTCGTTCATGCTCCGTTCTACCCAGCCGGATTCCAACAACTGCTTTTCAAGACACCTTCAAGCCTCATTTCTTCAATATATCCTTTTACAATTGGGACATTTAAGATTTCATTAGAGGAAATCATTTATAGGCTGATAATTTATTTAGGTCTAATTCCATGTTCGTTAAGATGACTTTCACATTTTCTTATTCACCGATAAAACTGGTTAATTTGGCTGCTGGGTTCAACTTACGAGTCCCTTTGTTGCTTTCGTGAAGCCTAGGCAATACATCGACAACCATTGTCACAGCCAGTTAAGTGGAATACGATTCCAGGCGCATCACCATCACTAAATTGAGATCAGCACTAAATTTAATGGTTAAACCACTATATTTATAAAATGAAAGCAGTGAGCAGTGCGTCGCCTCTTAGAGGAATGCTAATAGTTCCCACAAAAAATGATGTCGTGAAGTGTTTAGTATAAGGTAGCTTTAAAAGTGCTCGACATGGGGGCCACTGAATCCATGGCTTCTTGCCTGAATTAATTCAAGACTTACTTCTCCGCTCCTGCCGAAGATTCATCTGTAGTTTCACTTCCATTCAAAGCTGAATGCTTTCATTTCTTTTAGTTTCTTTCATTTGATCATAATTTTATTTCTCTTTTGTTGTAGTGTGAATTTAGGAGAATCTCAAAGCATTAATTTAAAACGTTATGGGTAACTTAGGGTATTTCAAGTACTAATTTTTCGTTACTTCACCTCAAGTACATGAATTCCTGTTTGCTTCGAAAAGAAGTTAGATGGTTATCCTGCATTATTAACGGTACAAATTTGAAGTCCCCTTTTCCATGCCGATTTGTCAATTCACGTTATAACCAAAGATTATTTTCATTGAGAGAATCAGTGCACCCACATGATTTGGTGGCAGCAAATTACCCAATTGATCTGACGATGTACATACCAGAGGATATAGTAATAAAAAAAACGACAAATTATTAAAATAAGAGAACAAATTACCGATGCAAGAAATTACAATGGGATGGATTTGGTGACGAAAATAAAAATAAAATTTCCGTCTGACCTTGTCACATAAACGAGCGATACTGCATTGAAAAAGTAAAAATGTGAACAGCAAACCAACGAATTATCACACAAGGTGCGTCCCCACAACCAGCAAGAACAATAGAAACAAAAGTGAACTGAAAGAAACGTCATTAACAGAAAAAACTATTTTGACAAATGAATATCAACATAACTTCCAGATTGGGACTTCTTTTTTCCGTGTGCGAGCTGTTCCAATGATAAGTCACCACTTGCTCAGCCTGGCACTTCTCCCTAGCTTTACAGCTGTAGTTCCAGCGCGAGTTTCATCCGGGAACGACCTCAGTATACTTCTTCCATTAGCACCGCGTCGGTTTAATCTGTAGGTTCATGTAACAAGCAATTTGCCCATTGGATTTTTTTAACTGACGCTCAAAGCTCTTCTTACTTCGCTACTTCTTTTCAAAAAAATATGTTTGGTTCACATGCACAGGACCGTTCTAGAGAGAGTAGAGGAAAGCTTTATCGCTCACCTGCATAGGACCAACCCAGATGTAGTTGAGGAAAACGACGGAAGTGTCGAATCTATTGACGTCATTGGAAAGGAGGTTGACCATTTGCCCCACCGTGGTGTTGCATAGTGCGGACTTGTTCAGCCGCAAGGCCTGTAGTCATGCGCAGTTTCAAAATAATTCTTCCAAAAACACACCAAATAAACACTAAAGAAACCACTTCTGTGCGAACGAGAAAAGGAAGCCATTTTTCCTTTATGAGATCAATCTTGGGTTCAGAGTTGAGTGTAAATATTCTGAACGTCTTAAGCTTTCAGAAAATGGCCCTTTCAGCTTTTGCAAAATCCCGAATTGTGTTTTGTTTTTGAGAAATAAATTTTTAACCAAAATGTTTTCACGTTACTCCGGAATGTTTGAGAACAAAATTTTATGAAATTGTATTAATCAAGTTGAAAAATTCATGAAAACCACCACCTTAAAAAAATGGTAAATGTGGTCCAGCCACGAACTAAGGATAATGAAGAATTAATTTTATAGCTTACGAATATAATTGTGCTCAACAAAAAACTCGATTAGATCCCAAATATGAGGCTTTATTCATGATTCTAGAACATCATAAACTAGGTCCAGTGAAGTTGAAGCCAAAACGTAACCATTAAGTTATGCTATAGAGAGGAGTGATAAAATGCCATTAGAAGAATATTGGTAGTTTGATCTGCTGAAGGGTTTTGGGCAACTTGAGATAAAGTGAAACTAAGGCTCGCTATGGATGTTCAAAGAGCTTCGATCCTGTTAAGTAGCAGGAAAAATTCATACCCAATTGATCATTCATCACGAAGTAAATAAGTAAGCAGGCTAAATGTATCGAATAAAATTATACATAACAGTATAGCATGAAAAACCCTAACTAGAAGACAACAAATCGAATAGATAGTAATAGTTAGGCCAAAATTCCTTTGTGTAACAATAATTTTAGCATAAAGAAATAATGTGGACATGTACCAGAGCAACATAAACAGAAAATAAAACGCAGATTAGATTAGCTTAGATATTAGTTTAAGACTCCCTAACCTCTACAAATAAGTGTCCCGAAGAGAGGAAGGAGGAAGGCAACATTTGGTATGGAAATAAGGGAACGTGGAATCTATGCAGAAGGGCATTGAAACAGTAAGTCAAGAAAGAAGTTTATAAACCAAGATAAATGTTGAAGAAGGAAGTAGTAGGTGCTGAAAAACAGGACAGCAGTGAACCAAAAAAATGTAGTCCTTAGTATAACAAAAAACAATTTATTTCAACCAAAAGAAGGCCTACATAAATTTCAGCTCGCGGCCCTCACACTTTTTCTCCCTGGGAGTGATAATTCCCATAGATACAATAGCTGTATCTCCATGGAGGGAATATAACACACATCCCAACACAGCATTGCTGATGATCACCTTGGCACAAGCAGTCAAGATTCAAGACTCCTTATTTCTCCCCAACAAAGGACCTGACCGAAGAAGTTTTTAAAACAGAAACGGAGCACCATATAATACCTTTCTAAAGAGCAGTGCGCAACTACCGATACGAATTTGCATGCCGATGTGCGCGATGCCAAAGAAGAATGGATGATGAACGCAGATGAAGATGAGGGAACACAATACGATGCCCGTCGCAAACGTCCAAGTCATCCAACGCTCATCCAGACCTGGGTAGCCGCTCAGGCTTAGGATGAGGAACCCAAGAAAGACTGACTGCCCGATCCTGAAAATGAATTTTTTGGTCATTCAGATTACGAGGGTCCAGATACAGAGCAGTGACAAAAAAAATTAAAAACCTACCATTATATATGGACACAATGTGGCTGCATCATTCGAAGAAACACAATTTAAGATTCTCATTTTTTACATTATCAATCCCCTTTATTTTTTCAGTCAGTTCAAAACATAATGAACACATCAAAGATACGCGTTGGCCTACTAAGGCGATAAAAAAATTCCAGAATAACTATAGAGATTCCAAATAAAGGTTCCAGAATAAAACGTTAAACATTTGTCTATGATAAGGAATTTTTATGATATTCCAAAATTCATAATATCGATCATTTCCTCATTATACAACCAGGACCCATGCTAGAGAAGTAACTGTAGTAAGATTTTATCTTAGTTTCAACCTCCCTAACTGCAATAAAGATAACACTGCTGAACGATGAAAAATTTACAGAGATTAGAATACCCGTCCTTTATGGATTTCGAATCACTGAACACGAAAATAAATCTTAGATTGTTCGCTGGCTCAAATTTTCGAGTTTTTTTCATTATTTCCATTTAATTAACCTGTAACGCTATGGGAATACAATCGTTCGAATAGTAGTTAACAAACTGTGCCTTTTATCCTTGTCGACTTTCGGCCTGTCGTATGCGGTTGACGCCCTTGGCATCTCTAGGGATCATCCAGCAAAAATATGCTAGCATGGAAACTGACCACTTTCCTTCATAACGCTGTTCCGCTGCTGAAATGTCCTGATGGAATCGCTCCCCTTGTTCGTCACTGAAAGCCCCGCAATCCGCTTGGAAAACTTCTGAGTGCAGTTTAAGTGATTAAAAACTTAAAAACGAAGAAAATTCCAAGGAAATTAATCATATTTAATTGGAAAACGTTTCGGAGTCCAGCTCCATCATCAGTTCAAAAATACAATTCATTATGTCTGCAATAAAAGAAGAAACAAAAATGTTGTAGACAATAATTAAAACAGATCATGAGAAGCGAAAACAAAAATAAAAACATGTCATAAAAAATAAACGACAAAAATGCTATTTAGTTACTATTTGCAATTGGACTCCGAAACGTTTCCCAATTAAATATGATTAATTTCCTTGGAATTTTCTTCGTTTTTAAGTTTTTAATCAAATTGCGACTCAAGCAAACTACTGATCCGTTCAGATTTATTCAGTTTAAGTGACATGTGGCGTCCAATTTTCTCATGGGCAGATATGAGTTCTTCTACCACGTTTCAGTAATTATCACGTCTTACTAATAACGTGTATTGCACGCAAAAAAAAATTGAACCGATAGACGAATTTGGCTTGTGGATATTTGGAAGTTCAAATAAAGAAACTAGTTGCGAATGTGATGTTGTGCACCTCAGTGATATGTCAAAATATGAGTATGTTCACGAGACCGCTACAAGCGATATTACATTGGAAGCACTGGGCTCCAATTGTTGTGAGGTGTGAACAGTACAGAAGAGTCTCCTTTCGCACTTGCAATAAGTTAAAAAAAGCCATCCAACTCGTCTATAATAGAGCATTGTTTTTCCACTGTTTGTTAAAATTTTTTACGATTTTTGTTTTACTCTAGTCTTTTGAATATTAATGTCAGTTTCGGTTTATTCAGAAGTAACAGTTAGTTTTCAAATTCTTAGAAACGTTGATTTATCGTTTTTCAGAGCACTAAAGATGGATTTTTATAATCCGAAACGTTGATGATATTTTTTGCTACGTAGGTTTCACATTTCATTTTAAAATTTCGAGTTCCAAGAAATCAGCCTGTTTCATTCTTAATCTCTATATTGTCGATATTAGGATAGTTTGGATTGCAATATCCTTGCTAGGGAGGGCAATTATTTGTTCAAGACAAATAATTTCTATGATATTTCAAATCTCAGTTCGATGATGTGCGTTCGTAGCATCTTGATCCACTTGAAGGACAATTCAGTTCTTAGATGAGGAGTGACGAGAATTGTAATCGGCAAGACGAAGATACGGTACCAATCTGCTGAAATGAGCCTTCAGATGAAGACGTACGAAGTACTCTCTCTCTCTAAACTCGGTGCGAGTCTCCGTTTAAGTGAAGAGTTTTCAACGCTATGCTTTGGACCTCAATGTTACAAATAAACGCGTATTTATGAAGGCTCAAGAAAAAAAAGCCTACTTCATGACATGGACCAAAAGACACATAAAAAACCACAAATCCCTCACACACAAAAATTTGTGTTGTGTGAAAGATTCTCCATACAGGTAGTAAAGGTTTCTAAAAGTGAAAGAATAGTAAACAAAATTGACTATTCTTGAAATCAGCGTTTGAAATCTGCAGCTGACGAGAGGGAAGGACGAATAGAGGAGTAGTGGCAATAGTGCTGGCTATGGAGATTAAACAAAGTTGAAATGATATAATATATTGATGTACCAAAAATCCTACAGGTCTGCAGATATAAATCTGAAATTTACCACGCAGTTCCAATTTTGAATACGGAACTTATTTCACCAATTTGATAACTTTAGTACACGACTCACGAAACAATGGCACACAATAAGAGTTCAAGAATGCGGCATGCGTTGAGAGGAGTATGCTACGGGTGTAAGTAATTTGAGAAAAAGAGCTGTTGTACCTCAAGATGCACTCCTCGAAGGCGGCCAGCAAGCCCAAGGCGAAGTAGCGGCAGCCAAAACAGCGCACCAGCGCCCAAGCGTAACTCGGCTTGGCGCCCTTCTTCGCCGCACGTGCGCGCTCCTCGTTCCAATACCTGCGGTGGGAGGGCGAGGGGAAAGATATTACAGCAAAGCCTTCCTTATATGTTCAACTTAACATCAATTTCGCAGATGAACCGTCACAGAAATTATAAGAATTTACAAATGCGACCGATTATTTTCATAAAATAAACGGGTATCAGAGACGCTGGCAGAAAAGCGTAGGGTACAAAGTCTATACATTGACAAAGTATTTTTTGCGAATGATATGAGCGGAGAACTGTCGAGTTATATCCTGTCCTATTGATATCTCCTATTGATATCAAAAGTTTTAACGACTTCTAAAAGCATTTGAAATATTTTACTAACGACACTCACATCTTCTTTCAAGTTCGTCAAGCTTTATTCATTTATATGGCATTGCTCTCACGACTATACTTCGCTGCTAATATCACATTGCCAGAGCAAAAATGAAAGTAGTCCAGAACATTACAAGGAGATGGTGGAAGGCGGAAAGTATTTTACCAGAAGATGATCTATTTCTCAGTTCGTTGTGAATATTTTCTATCGCACGCTGGCACGCTGGCACATTTACAAGCATTCTTTCGAAATGTCAATTTTTGAAGCCAGCAAAAACTTTATCCTTTAAACTAAAGTAAGCCGGAAAAATAGTTAATAAAATTATCTTGAGTTACATTCACTGCTGCTCCTCGAAAAATATCAACAGATGACACACTATTGACGTAATATCATTAACGAATATTCTCACCATAATACTTGTTTGAGACGTTAAACCCATAAAGAAGACAGTCTCATTATAGCGAAGACAAAGGACCGTTTAGCAACACGGAGAAAACGGGAAATCTACTCACAAGGTGCTCGGCATTTTGTTCAAAAGATGTGATGCAACGAACAAACACGATTTTTATATTTATGGTCCAAAACGTTTCCAAAAGCCCTTGAGCATTTTATCAGTAGTTATCAATTGATATCAGCTATAGTCATTTCCTCATTGATTCAGATACTTTTTGTGCTACCCAACGAGAGACAAATTTGTCTCGAATATTTTGAAATCACAGGGTGCCTATTTCAGTTATTTCTGAAGAAACTCATTTGAAAGGGAAGCTCCACTCATCTTCCTAAAATGCTGGTGATACTAGGTTCCATTTCGTGTTTAAATTTCTAACACTATCTGAGGCACCAATGCGCCTTGAAAATCAACACGATTGCCCTCCTATAAATTACGCTGTCCAACCCGTCCGAGAATGTTCTTATTCTACAGTCTCTTTCAAGTGTTTATAGAAACCCGGACAGTTTTTCATAGCGTCCTGAAATACGGAGAAATTCTACCATATTGAATACATATTCATGTATGCATTCACTAAGGTATGCAGAGTTTCATCAACCTGTCTCGCGTGATTTTTTAAGGGTCCCACTCACCTCTCTATCTTGTCACAAAGAGCAGCGGAAGCATCACGCGTCTCCACCTCATACAGGTCATCTGTGGTCAGGTCCTCTTTGCTCCCTTTCTTCAGCAACGGCATAAGCCAACTGCACAAAACGATTGCGGCCGTTATAACTAATTTAACTAGCAGACAAGTTCCCAGGCCAAATGTTCAGCATTACAGTTTACTAATCAGCATCAAGCTCTCATTCACGGTACTGGTTTCGTAATCCAATATATTTTGATTTTGAGAAGACGTCTTGCAAAGTAAATTGATGGAATGCTTTAGAATCCAGCCTCATTTGCATTATGCAAGCCATAGAACTAAGATTATGCTAAAAATTTGTGGCTTAGTCCAAGTTATCTGAACGGTTGCAATTGCTTTTTCATCATTAACTCTTCCGCATGCGAATATCTAGGCAGCAAGGTTACTATCAGATAACCCATGAAGAACATGACACACGTTTGATCGATAATTATTCATACATGAAAACCTTCAAGGTGAACTGTTTGAATACGTATTCTCTCAACTTCCGATTCATTCATTTGTGTGATTTGGGAGCTTTCGAATTAATTTCAATCATTATACAAGAGCCACAGTTCATTTGATGAAGTTTTGAGCCATTATGACTGTGAGAGAAGGTGTCTTCTCCATCCATCAAGAGGGTGTAACTGGGAAAGGAAAAACCACAATATACATATATTTATAAAATGTGTCCTGTTAATGTAAGAGATATTGTTGATAAGATTGCCAACACTCTCCCTACTCACAAAATTAAAGTTGGGAAGGTGCAGCTCGCAAATAAGTATTTGGTAGAACAAGGTCAGAAAATATCGCACGTCATTAAACGCTTCACCAGCACCTGATGAGCCATACGAAATTTTCGAATAACGCGATGCTGAAAACGCAGGTGCAAAAAAAATACCAGCAACACTATCTTTGAGCCCCAAACCAAACAGTACATGAACCCACTCGTCAACAGAATACAATTACTCATTGTAATTCAATTACTCTCGGGAATTACTCATAACTTGGATAGCCATTAGCCAAGCGTGATCAAAAATTTGAATTTGGATTGGACTATGGGACTTCTATGATTCTACAATAATTTTGCACAACCAAGACACCCAACGACAACAAAATATTGAAGAAAAAGAGACCGAGGGGGAAATGATCATTGATCAACTAAATAAAGGCATCAAATAGTCAAGGAATCTACGCAAGAAAATATTACAAAGGAAACAAATATTTATGGATGAACCAAAAACCGTACCACAGTCGCCGTTGTTGTTCTATGTACAATAATATTACGAGAAATCGTCCCTTTGTGAAATTCAATCACGTAGGTGGATGATCAATGAAATCCCCACCTTTCCATAGCACGGTTACTCTGGAGAATAAATTCGACTATAAGTTTGTCTAAACCTTTCTAACAGCGACTTAGGTGTTCCCATGAGATGAAGGAGGGAGGCACCATTTAATGTGAAATTAATAAAAAGGGAAACCTAGGAAAAAATGCGCGTCCCCACACCCAGCTCTTAGAAACAAGTTTTTAAAAAATTTAACGAAAATCTTACGAAACAAGATACAAATTGAAAAAGAACGGTTTCAAGAAAAAAGAAATAATTAAACCGAAAAAGATGGCACATGGGTAAAGAATATGGAAAAACTAATTTATTTCAGCAAATGAAAGCCCTACCTATGTTCATCTACAATTGAGGGAACTCATATCTTCCCACTGAGAGCATCAATTCGCATTAACACTGTACAACATTTAAATAAAATAGCAAGGATAGTCACTTTTAAGGGGACCATACCATCAAAAATTGGAAAAATTCTCAGAATCGCGATCTATTTCATTACAGCACTCAGAAACATGTCTGCCATAATTGCTTACGTCGAAATGAGTTTAAAACCACAGACAAACCCCCTCCTTCCCACCCCAAAGAGGAAGGGACGAGCTCGCACCAGCAACCCAATCTCAGGGTTTTTTACATCATCAAGTTAGCATCTGTTAGCCAATGTCATGTTTTGTTACATGTAGCAGTAGCAAAGAGCTTTATCTGACTGCAACAGTGCTCAGAAGTCTTAGTTTGGCTGCGGCCGTTTCGAGGGGGATGTTGACATGTTGGGCTGCACACCTACGCCGCCGGTCAAAACACTGATTTCCGCCAATTTCAAACAATTTTTTTTTTCTAACCCCGCACTGAATTTTGAGGCAAGAGCAATGCGGTTTTTTGCATTCGCTTCTACACAAAATTTTCTAAAAAAGTCTTAATCCTAGAATTTTTTATTTTACATGGGTTTTTGAGTTATATATATAACGATTTTAGAAAAAATTTGGGAAAAATCGTCAAGAAACAAAAATAAATGAATAACTCAAAACAAAGCGAAATCTAAAATTCTACGTTTAATCATCTTTAAAATGATAGAAGCAAAATTGAATGCATGAAACTGCATCACTCTAGCTTTGAAATTGAGGGAGGACATTTGTTTTGAAAAACATAAAAATAAAATCTTTTCCTCAAATAACTCGTTTCTATGGGTCAAATAAAAAAATGCTCGGAGTAAAAAAACGTAGAACCACGTTTCCAATACGTGAATAAAGTTTCAGAAACGTATCTACAATAAAACAAAAATTTTCGAAATCTACCTCAAAATAGACATTATTTCTTAGCGAGTTTAAAGTCAGGACTTCATTGTCAGTTGTCAGGACAACTTTTTTATTTATGGTTAGACATTTCAAACTGCAAAAAATTGACGTAAATCACTGTACAAAGTTATACGTCAGTTAAATCACTGTACAAAGTTGGAGCACAACTCGCCAAAATACAACTTATTTAGGATTGAAGAGCAAGCAACAATGAGCACAAGAGTGAAGACAAAAATCTAAAATGTAACAGATTCTTAAAACTAAAATGAATATAATTCAAAGAAAGTTTCTAAAAGGAATTTGATTTCAAGGCTAAAAATTCTACTACCAGATTAGACGACTTTCCATAAATCCTCAACTGAAGACCATGCGAAACTAAGCATCTCAAGAATGAAAATTTATCGCCATAATCAAAGTCGAGCGGCCCTATTATCCTATAGATGGAATCGTGACGTACGTTCACGCCGTAAATAGAACAGATGAATATTTCCCCTATATAGAGACTTGGATAATTTTGAACCAGTTTCAATTGATGAACCGAGCATATTTTATTCATAATTGCTTCTTTTCCAATTCTCAGTAAGCAAAAACACGTTTGTCTTCGTTTTTATGCAGTTCAAATATGGACCGACAATGAAGAAAGAGCTATGTAACAATTAAGGAAAATGGCACTTGTACTGGAAACCACTTCCAGCAAATCAACGTCGACAACTCACGCGAAAACGGAGTTTTAACTTCATGAACAACCTTGTGATTCGAACAATTGAACGATTTATCTCAAATCTAATTTATGGCGTGAAAAAGAAGTACCACGTTGTCCTGAAAATTTTAGAAAAAAAAGTTTAATGTGTACAAAAACCTGTCATCAGTGACTGACAAAAAAGAACTGTGGTCAAAGATTTTTCCAAAAACGTGACGTAAAAATGAGCTTTAATCACAAAAATTGATTGTCAGTTTTGATTTAAAACCCTCTACAATAAACTTTTAACAAATGATATGTATCGAACGATATACATTTTAAAAGGATCACACCCATTAATTTCAGGAAAATCTTTAAAAATGTACAAGGACTCTGTAGTACAGCGGTTACCAGTGGTGCAGACAGAGTTAAAAAACAAAAAAAATGTGTACTTCTAAGTGGAGAATCTTTGGCCACGAAATAGTTTCGATTTTCAATTCTAGGACACGGAACGGACCACCATTCCATTACATAGAGGAAGGAGAGAAGTTCTTTGCTACAGAATATTGTAAAATATGTCATTTACAGCTGACTTGCAACGATTATTTTTACTTGCTATAGTATATAGGGATTCGTTAACGTGTTTCCACGAACATGGGTTCATCACTTCGAGCTAACAGAAAACTTCTTACGACGTCGATTTCATCAAAATACTTCTTGAGGTAAACGATTGATAAACCGTTGTAATGATCCAATCCATGGTTCTGCTAGGTCTCTCATGCATCAAACAGCTAGATGTCAGAATACTTCTTTGGCTTGTTAGTTCTAAACACATCCGCATGTTTAACCCGTTGTAGACACAGGTGTAACCTGCCCGAGACGTGGTTCATGATGTACGTTGGTTGAGAAAGCCGTTTTGAAGAAAAGACTGCCAGAAAATTTGAAGTAAGGGCGAAGAGGGGTTGTCAAAAATTCATGACGAAGATATTATCAAGTAAGTGTCGTAGCAGTTCTTCTTGGAGACCCGAAGTGATTATGCTGACCAGTCACAAAACTTGTCAAATAGCGCAGAATTATTCATAAGTAGAAGATCTTTTAATGAATCAAAACAAAACTGAAATAAAACAAAAAATATCCTGTCTATCAGATATTATTAACTACAGTTACAGCACTGGTGATCAAGAGTAGATCGTGAATAACAATACTAAAAATAGTTCATACTAAAAGCAGCACCGATCTGAAATCACAGAAAAGCTACGCAGTCGGCAGCAGCTGCAAAAGACAAGGTCAGCACTGCAGAGTTTGCTGCCCCAGGGAGCAACATTCTGTTCCTGGGCAGAGCCGGCAGCCTTTTGTTAAATATCTGCATAGATGCGGCAGGCAGAATATCGCAATACTGAAGTTTCTAAGTTAGGCCAACCACACAAAATGTAAATGCAATGTTTATTTTTTCGGACTCATTAACAAATTGAAGCAAAGAAGTAACAAATGAAGTTTAAATAAAGCGCATATTTCAAATAATCGTAATAAAATTCCAAATCTTCCGTTAGAAATACCCACTCATCAGATTGTTTACTCGTCCGATTATCTGCTTATCCAGAGACATCTTCGTCCGTTTACCTACTCGTCCGGTAACCCACTGGTCCGGTCACCTACTGGTTCGGTCATCCATAGGTCCGTCACCCTTTGTCCGGTCACCTACTGGTCCGGTCACCCACTGGTCTGGTCACCCATTGGTCCGGTCACCCATTGGTCCGGTCACCCACAGGTCCGGTCTGTCACAGGTCCGGTCACCCATTGGTCCGGTCACCCACTGGTTTGATCACCCACAGGTCCGGTCACCCACTGGTTTAATCACCCACAGGTCCGGTCACCTACTGGTCCGGTCACCCATTGGTTTGGTCACCCACAGGTCCGGTCACCTACTGGTCCGGTCACCTACTTGTTCGGTCACCCACTGGTCCGGTCACCCACTGGTCCGGTCACCCATTGGTCCCGTCACTTAGTGTTATTATTTTTATGAATTGTTTGTTCAAAACTATACCGATTTATAATGTTCAAATGCTTGATTACCGCGGTGCCCCTTAAAATTGTCTTTACATTGATTGGGACGCAATTAAGAATTACTGATGCACAAAAAATTCCTGCTTTAATTAAGAGAGAATAATTAGTCCATCGTCAAATTATAAACGATGAACATCTTGTTAAGATCTTTTTATCTACTGTGTGAAATACTGACCCATTGATGTAGGCATTAAAAATCAACAAAAATACCCCAGAATCAAAAAATGCCACAATACCAAAAAAAAAAAAATTTTCTAAATTTCTTATTTCTGATTGCTAGTAGAGTTTTTCACTCAAATAATACTCGTAAGTAAGGTAGAAAATACAAAGGATGTTCTCATCTACATTGAACAATTTTTTTCCAAAATTCAGTTCGCAATGTTTGATCTAATTTCTAAGTGTCCGAAGATCAATAAAAAAAATTGCGATTCGATTCCATATTTCAAATGCCAATAAATTACTACAAGTATTTGTGTTACATCAGGCTCAAGTTTCTCTTCACAACCATGCTCTGGAACAAGACAAAGAGTAAAACATCTGTTCAATTAGGCTGCACCTTGCGAGAGACACAGAAAAGAAAGAAAAACAATTTATTTCCAATAGAGTGGCAACATGAAATGTTTAAGATTGGTTTTAAAATATCTCAACATTAACATCTTAGTAGAGGCTCCGACTCTGAAGGTCGACAGTAATTCCAGTCTTTTTCTTTGTATTCGATGATTAAGCGGGCCCATTTACCTTCTATCCAAGAAAATATAACTGAATTACGGAATATTTAAGAAAGTAAAGGTTAAAGTACTTCATATACTCGTAGGTACTTTATTCCTTGTACCTGCTATTAGTATTCAAATTTTATACTCGCCTAGATGTGAGTAGCAAGGGTCAGGAAAGTGTGCTGTAATCAAGGAATCGAAACAATTTCAGAGTAAAATCAAAAATTGCTAATACCCTAATACACAATAAAAAAATGTAACCCAAATGGGAGATTTTTCAAAACGATATTGTGTGCAACCCTACATAGCACAGTCCTGTGTAAGTACATAGACTTATGAAATTCAATCCGAAATATTGTGCTTATTCCGACACTTGTTTCTCCTGGAGATATCATTTAGATGCAAATGTGGCATGGGTTGTTTTTTCAGGTCAGAAAAAACGACTTGGATGACATACCAGACAATAATTTCCACAGCAGCCGAATCCTTTGAAAATCAGTGTTTTCCTCAGAAAGCACTTCAATATATGATAAAAATTTCTTGCCTGCAGGCTTGCAGGACCTAAGCGAATTTATGTAACTATGGAGCACAACTATTTCTTCAAAGACTGTTGTTAAATTATTATTTTCCATTGCCAAATTACTCTCTGAAATTATTCTGATTCTGATCCAATTTTTATCGCAGAACGCATTATAAGCAGAGAAAAAAATCATTAAATACTGATGCACATGTAAACTCGAGCTCAGAAGTACAACATGCTGTACTCGACAGCGTGACCACACCAGAATAAGCAAGCGTAAAAATAATGGATAAATCACACTCACAGCGATACCATAAGACGAGAGTTCTGCGAACAGAGGCAGCTCCTCTGCTTAGACCTACTGTTATAACAGTCGAATTATGTTGAACTTAACCCGTTCTATGCCGGAACCCCATTATAGGCAATGGAACTCCACACGAAAAGCGATGGCTTACCAAAATACTCGTTCAACAAGAAATTTTGATGTATTAAACATTGAGTTTTAACAGTGTGTTATCATTAACACTACCATAGATCAAACCACTACGGTGGTAAAATAGATTACATTGTGTGTAAATTTTAGATTTACTGCACAAAAATTAAGTGACATCAAGGAAAGCTGTCGGATTGACAGCACTGAATCGAAATAATTATTCAAGCAGTTCAAGACTCCCAAGACACTACACAGGCAATCTCCATGGAGCGAAAAGAAGAGACCATCAGAGACCGGACCTTAGAAAACAGAGAATCAATGCGTAAGGTATGTTGTGACAGAAGATATCCTACTCTTATAGAAATAGCAAGTTAGGAAGGAAGAAGAAAAAAGACAGAGAGGAAAACTATGTAAGCGTGAAAACTGAAAGGAGTAAAGTGGGCACGAAAGATAGAAGTCCTGAAGCCTTTCCTTCGGCTGAGGTAACCTGACAGTATCCTCCCTGGAGGTGCCAGTCTCACTGTATTAGAAATATTATACTACAGGTATCAACTGATAAATACTGAACAATTTACTCATCGAAAATCTTAATTGGATTCATAAATACAACCAGGTTAAATTTGATTGCGTATATCAATAAAAGGAATTTGACGATTATCCGTTTTTCAAAATCAAATACTTGAACCAAACTGTCATGTATAAATTCGGACAATGGGAAGCTCGTGTGCGTCATTTGACATTTTTACAACAAAGCTACAAGTTGTTGTGAAAACTAGCATTAGTTCCTGCACAGAATTAATAACTACTCGTAAGTTATTTCACTTTACTTCGAAATTAATATTGTCATCGATTTGTATACTTAGCAAAATATATCCAGATCTTGAAAAGAGCTCTACTATATGTCCTCGCGAAAAAAGTTTAAGTATCACAACGAGACGCACTGAAATAAGAGTAAAGAACGAAACGCAGACACCCGTACCATAAACCACTCTCTCGGTACGTCGGCACTCCTCAGCAAAAAAAGAATTGGAAGATTTTGACATATTTTTATATATAAAATTTTTTAGTCAACTGTTATTCATTTGTATGAACATTGAGGGACAAATGAGTGGCGAGGTTTCATTGGCAAGATAAAACCAGTTTAATAATTAGTCCCCACTGGACTCCTGGGTGAGAGTAGGGGATCTTGTGGACAGTACCTAGTTTAACCACTGATGACAATTCCTCAAAGGACACTGACTAGGACACACTGTCAGTGAGATTCCATTCTTTCAACTCGACCAAACAAGAAAGTTTTGACTGATTCCTGAATTTGGTGAGTCATTCAACTAACTTCGGTCTATCAATCTTGAAATTACACCCTGATGATACATGTACGTGCACTAGAACATTGCAGCTCGAAATCTAGAGTCAACGTTTCCGTGCCACAGATGACACCAATATACCTCAATAATCACGGAAAGAACTGTCCTCTTGAGCTGCTATCAACTGATGCTCTTGGGAAGCCATAAACAAGGCGGCCAAGTAGAGGCATTGACTAGACTAAATGAGCGCTCTCGTAAGGAAGTCGTGTGCCATGACCTGTGATTTCTACTTACGCTGAAAATTTCTTCTTTATTATGAAGTTTTTTGTGCAATTTTCATTTTTAACATTTCGTTCAGCTTCGGCTAATTCCAAGTCCTAGCTATGTTTCCGAATCAGTTTGTTGTATTTATTGTTATCGGAGTGATTTCCGGGTGGCCCACAAAAAAGTCCCCGATTTTTTAATTGATTATATCTTCGCTTGAAATTAACTTATATGAATTGTCTTTTTTCCCAATTTTGTAAATTTTGTTTCCTTTTCGAATAATTAAAATTTCGAAAATCGTTTAAGATAATTTAAGTTTTTGAAAACCACTTTACAATGATCGATTTACTGAAAGTGGTAGAAAAACTAATTGTTCAAAGGAAAAGTTTGTAAAACCATATTGATATCCTTACTTATTTTGAACTTTCCAAAAAACCGAACAAACTAAAATTTAAAAGAGTAACAAATCACTACCTTAAATAACGTTTAAATAAATAGAGTAATTTAGTATCCTTTGACATGCCCTCCATTTCTCTCACGGTAAGTATAACTTCTAGCCACCATTGAACGAAAAGTTTTGCGGATTATTTCACTGTTTTCTTTCAGTTCTTGAAACACTTCTTCAATTCGTTGTCGAAGCATTATTAAGGATGGAGGCGATACATACTTTCTGGTGTGTAGGAAACATCATTGTGAAATTATTTTTAACAGGAGGTATTGAGAAATGAATAAGAACACCAGTGTTGTTTTTAAAACTTTTCTTTTGACAATTAGTTTTTCTACCTCTTTCAGTAAATCGATCACTGTAAAGTGATTATTAAACAATTTTTAAAAACTTAAATCATTCGAAAAAGAAACAAAATTACTACACCGTGAAAAAAGACAATTCAAATATGTTTATTTAAAGCGAAGATATAATCAATTAAAAGGTCGGGGAAATTTTTGTGGGACAACCGGTAAATTGGCTTCACATTCAAAATTTTGCATGAACATAAGAAGGCATTCATGAAACAGTAGTGCAGCATATTAAACAAGCGATCAATTAAATAGTTCGGATTTGAAAGTCCAACTTCAGTGCAGAAAAATTTCATTTTTGAGAATGATTTCCATCAGCAGAATTGTACCATTTCCTCTCGCAGTAGATGGAAACGAATCTTTTCGTCGAAAAAATGTTAGTTCACAGGATACGAGCCCTCATGAGCCCATGGCGTCACAGGATACGAGCCCATGGTGTCAAAATTGAATCAGCAGTAATATTACGTGAGCTAGCTCAAAACAGATCATTATTTACAAAACAGTCCAGTTAGTCTGGAAAAGCACGACATTCTTGATTTTAACGCTCGAAATATGCGCGTGTACATTACAGATATTATTTCTACAACAAGAGGGTTGCACAGTATCAGCCATTATTTTCTCCCACATTTGCATCTGTTTCTGCGTCTCCCGGAATAGAACAGAAAATGGTAACAGAAACTAGCCCACTGACTTGTTCTAGGATTGTTCCAAAGTTCTGTGGTTCTGTGCCCTCAGACGCCAATCATGTGCAGGCTTTAACAAAATATTTTCTATCATAAATTTTCACGAATAAGTTGCAATACTTCCATGTTAACAAAATACCTTTCAGCGCCCCGTTATGAAAAGTGTGGGCCCATGATTTGAGTGTTTTCATTGCAGTATTGGAAATATTAGAGCCAAGGTCCCCTTGTTTATTTACCATGCTTACGCTATACTTCATGGTATGCCATACTATACCAAGATACTTCATGGTGATGCGTAATGTAATCTAGTGTGTAGTGTCAAAAATTTATCAACCATACACATTAGCTGAGCTTTTCATCGAGTTTGCATCAGAATATTCGATACTCAATACGATATGGTTTGTTACATGAGAATAATTATGAAATAACAGAAAAATTTGCATAGATAGAGTCAATAATACAACAGATGAGCAGGTAATCGTCGAGATCTAGGAGGGATTGCTCATCTTAACATTATCCAGTGTGAGTTTAACGCTTTCCTCATTTTTCAGAAACGGTTCGGTAAACGCAGCTTAACTTCAGGTACATGAACGACGAGTATGGTTTGTCTAGTAATGCACAACAGCGTCGTAAAGAACGGCAGCAACATTCAGTTTTTTTCTTTGATCGCAAGGGCCTGCTTCGATGTAAAACATGAGAGTCTGCATCTGAAGCCATAAACTGCGTTATTAAGACCCTCAATTACTTATATCCTGAATAAGTAATGCCCAGAATGTTACCTAGGTCCAGAAATGTAACATATGTTACATTTGTTAAGAGACTTACTTATGTAACGGCTTTGAGTAAGATCAATTATTCTGAAAATCCCCAACAAATAATTCATCTCCATGAATGCACGCTAGGTCGCCACATCTATCAACATGCATGTTTATTTTTTTCATAAATCACGTAGAAAACACTCCGACAAACTATTTAGACTTAGAACCGTTTTCTAAGAATCTGGAACAAGTTTTCATTAACAAAATTACGCAGTTCTGATCCAATATGACAGCTTCGAGTATTTCTTCCAGTATGACACTTACCAAAACCACAGCTTTGAAAGCCATCCAGCAGTTGCTCTCGGATTAGGTTTCAGTTTTTCTTTAAATTGATCCATGCTCTCAGCTCTTAATGTTCTCACAGAAGAGCGTCACACCAGCGGTATCACCGTGATGCCTCTACCAAACCTCACCGACTCACAGCGACTACAGCACTGAGTACTGAGTAGCGAGTACTGAGACCGTAGCATGCGACTTGAGACTTGAATAAAGTTTTACACATGAGACTACAATCTGCAGTCCAGCTAACCGGATGCAGCCAGCTTCACAAGTCATATTGCCGCGTTCTTCAAGGTAAATTAATAGTGATAGATGTTAACGCCGTAAACAGTAATTTAAGTAAACTGGATGACTATTAAAATAGAAAAGTAACTAAGTGTATGATGTCACTTCGTGGTCACTACTCAATGATCTCGGTAAGTGCTTTTTTTTAGTTTTCTGACGTGACCGTAATCACCAGCACACGGAAGTTAATTCCGAAATTGACATTTACGTTAAATTTAAGATAAGATAAAGGACGGTAGTCCGCTGCCACCAGAAGCTAATTGCTTCGAATTAAAATTATAGGATTGTTACTTATTGGGCGAAGCGCCCTGGGTGTCGTTGGCACGCAAGCGTTAGCCTTTACGTACACCCCTATCTCTACATTCGTCCTTGGTAGCGGACACTATTCAAAAGCGCGTGTTTCTCTAATGGGCGAATTCATTGCTAGAGAGTGAGGAGAATCAGGCACTGGAAGATTTTTAACACTGTATTTTGGGACGTTACGAACTGAAAGGCTAGAGCGAATGTGGACATACAATCAAGACACCAGAATAAAAGGAGTTAACGACTTCGAGTGCCAACCCCGAATGTATTGTTAGCTTACAATCAAACAAAACCAGGGAATTACTGACGATCAAGGACAACAATAATTACTGACGATCAAGCCAAACCACATGGATAAAACAGAAAACCCAGGAGTCAGAGCCAATTGATTGGGAGCTTACAATCAAACAAACCAGGGAATTACTGACGATCAAGCCATTCGACTATTATCAAAGGATGCCTACGCCACAGTTTAGTCTAAGTCCCTTGCCCACTGGCAATCGTACGATACTAGCGTCGCTACTCAGAGTCGATCCTTGACCGTTCGCGCCCGCGTTCCCCAGCTGAGTGACTTCCCATGCTGCTCAAAATCCGTTGGACGCTGCTCCGCACGGCATGGGGAAAGGGGGGGGGAGGATCAGAGCGAAGGGAGGAGGCGTAGGCTCCTTTGTGGGGAACCTAAACTTTCCCCCACCATGACTGATTCCCCGAACCCAAGAGCTTGGTCGTCTTCACATTAAATTATTTTAGATTTTATAATCCCTGACAAATTCATATGACGGGCGCTCCAGCGGAGCGACATCGTTATATATCTGCGGTGAGCTTTTATGATACAGGTCCTCTGAGACGCGCTTTTCGAGATTAATGTCGTAGCCGGCGTGTCTGCTTTTATTACCCGTAATAAAGAAAGCCCCCTTCTATATCGTATTCCCGCGTACTGTAATGTTTAAGACGAAATGAAATTCTATTTCATACATAAGATTAATGGTCAAATTATGATATTTCGGACGTGAATCAATTCGTTTTCAGTCGATTGAACTAAATTCCAGAGGTAAAAATTTTCTGGATAAGATTAAGCCTCTTGGCAACATTCACAACTTGGCTCCGTTTTATGAACGCAGTTGTCGTACTGCCGTCAAGATACTTTGTGTTCATGACTGATATCTAGTTTGCAATCGAAAAATCATCACTGTAGTGTGAAAGATTTTCGTCATTAAGAAGTTAAGAGTGCATTAATTCACATTTAATTCCCTCAATGCTTTCGCACTGTACTTGCGTAGAAACCTCACTAGGAAATTGAATTGCAGACAAATTTCGGAAACACAAAATTGCCAAAACACACTGAGTCAAGGTAACTCCTCCAAGTATTAACAAAAACATTCTAATACTTTTTTTTACAATTATAGGAAAACTTCATTTCAATTGTGTCGAAAAATATATTCAAAACACACTTTTTTTCAGAATAAATGGAGATAGCCGAATGATCTGTATAAAACTTTTGGAGGAGAAACTTTAATCATTATATAACCTTTCAGGTTTCGAACAGTTCCTTTTCAGAAGCATAATTTAAAAAAAACAATCGATTATTAAACATGTATGATTGAGTCCATAAAATGAATGTTTGCTGGGACATGGAAGACAGGAACATAAAAGCAAACAGTGTCGTTTAAATCAGACATGCCCTCCAAAAATTGAGTGAGCAGATTCGCTGGATACAGTGTGCACAAAAGCGTTTGTTGATATGATCATGTTTCCATTGAAAATCGCATCATATTTCAAATGTTCCTACACATAATGGTAAAACTTAAAGAAGATCCTTTAAATATATCGTAGTTCCTGAAATAGGCTTGATAACAAGATCTATTTCATTTCTGTCTTGAATTGTTGGACTTTATTCTTATTCTATATTAAAACATTCCTTGCCTTACTTCTATCTTAAATCGAAAGTGTGAAATGAAATATAACACCATCACTATTACATATGAAATATATTCCAAGTATTTAAACACATTTGAAATCTTGGGCTACACCTTTTATTTTGACCTAATCTTAGACATTCATAGTCAGGCTCTCCTGGACAAAGGTCAAGGAACCCTGATCCATCAACACGATGATTTATCTCGTAGGTATAGATATATTTTGACTCACAATATCTGCCACCATCATTAATCATCAGTAGCACATAACACAGTGTGAAATAAGCACGATCATCGTTTATAAGAGCTACTGTCAGATCATTTAGGAGTGCTCTTGGATGATGAAAATTAGGTGGACCAGTGGAAAATTGACTATATAGTTCAACTCATCCTATCCTATCTCAACTGATTTTAACTAATTAAATATATGTAATTTCAACCATATATCCTAACCTAATCATTTCTAGCCTAATCTAGCAAATATATTCCTGTGACTACATATCAACTTGTTTAAACGTATCCCAACCTAAAATCGTTTACTCATGAAAATTTTCAGTTTTTTAAAACGAATGCGCGAAGACGTGAAATCTTTAAGATTCAGTTTCGAAACTAACCTTTTATGACCTGTTCATTAGATGACGACTTGCAAAATCAGAGAAAGAAAGTTGCTAACACAACGCACCAAGATGTCCCATTTTCGTATCATTTATACGGAGGTTCTCAACAGCGAAAACAAAGTTTTGCCCAAGGAATGATCGAAGCACGATTTTATAGTCATGACTGGAGAAAACATGGAAGACATGCACAAGATGTGTTGCCACTATGGAACTATGGATACCCTGCGCATAGAAATAGCAAGTTAAGAAAGATGAGGAAGAAAAGACGGAGAAGAGATGGCAAAGATGGCATGGTACGAGTAGGAGAAAAAGTACAGCGGCCACAAAAGAAGTCCGGAAGCCTTACTATAAACTGAACGCTTCCCTCACCCTCAGCTGAGGTAACCTAAAAATATGCTCCACTGGTCGCCGCTCACTACAGCATTTGATGGACAAACATGACTGTTCTAAGCCTACTACTTATCACATGGACCCTGAGGAAAAACGAAATCATAAAATAGTAAGGGTGAGTAAAGTTGGTTTACTTGTTTCGGAACACCTTTGAATAAAACAAAAGTAACTCTCTATAGATAAAATAGATTTGAGCTTTCTTAAAAGGATGAAAACGGAATTCAGCTTTCTTAAAACGA
Organism: Platorchestia sp. MABIK; assembly: GCA_014220935.1. Classification (NCBI taxonomy): domain Eukaryota; kingdom Metazoa; phylum Arthropoda; class Malacostraca; order Amphipoda; family Talitridae; genus Platorchestia; species Platorchestia sp. MABIK. The sequence continues at coordinate 227,845 of JACJUY010001029.1, read as the reverse complement.
TGTTAACGGAAGTCCTTTCGATGTTAGTATTTTCACATCCGAGAATTGCAGTTTGTTCAAGATTGTGCCTGACATCACCTATAGATTGTTCTTTTCGAGCGGATGTGCCGCTGTTTTTGGTCGCTAGCTTGCATTGTTGCTGGGAGTCTTCATGGTCTTGATACCGATTTGTTGAGATGAAGTTTCAGCATTGTGTCCTTGGGTCAGTCATGATGTGTTCACTGAAAAGCCTCAGTTGGCCATGAACCCCTTTTTCTCCTTCCCCACGGTTCCTCGCCTTTGAGGCTGAAGGCCTCTAGGACCTGGACTCAAATACATAATATTAGTCTCAAGAATTTACACGAGCTAAATTCAAAGAAGAATCACAACACAAAAACAACAAAATAAAATGGTTAAGTGCCTACAAACTAAATTCTAGCTGAAACCACAACGACAATGATGTAAAATCAAATAATGACCTAAAGCACTTGAGTACACTAGTCGCCTCCAGCGTTGGTTCTCCCTAGGACAGGGAAAATGAATAAAATTTACCGGAAACAATTCACTATCAAATATAAAGAATAGGAGAAGTCTAAACGGGTATAGTAAGAGCAGCACCTCGGGAAGGTGCGAGTAGGCCAGACACCCGCTCTTTAGCATGGATAACCTCTATCAAAAATTGCATAGACTTATTAATTCTCAATATACAGAAAAAGTACACACTTCAAACACGGTATAATATAATCGTTCTACTCATTCCGATGTTATCGAAGCTTGGCAGAGGAAATCATAAAAATTCAAAAACCTAAAAACATCAACTGAATGCGTCAATTCGTTCCAAGAAAGGCTCAGGATTAGATTGGATTATACTAGTTTAAGCCTCCCTATCCGCAACAAATGCAATCCAAAGAGAGGAAGGAGGAAAGCACCATTTAGTATGGTGGTTAGGAAACGCGGAATCTATGCAGAAAGTACATAGAAACAATAAGTTGTGAAGGAAGATTATGAAACAAAATCAAAGTTGAAGAAGAAAACATGGACAGATTGCCCATGGTAACATAACAAAAACATTTTATTTCAACAAAAAGAAGGCCTACCTAACTCTCAGCTCAGGCCCTCACATTTTCTCCCTAGCAGTGCTAATTCCCATAGATACAATAGTTGTATCCCCCTGAGGGGACGGCTTAGGATCAAGCAGATAATCTTCACTTTATGTACAACCTGCGTTACCGAGCCTTCTGGTAATTTGAGGGTTTGTTGCACTCATTGTACTTGTATTATCAAATAAAAACAAACAATTTCAGAATGAAAAATACAAGAAAATAATTTTACTCTTCCACAGTCGTCCGCAATTCTCCAGCCCTCATTCGATAAACAAGAGGATACTAAATAGTATACTTATTTTCTCGTTTTGATGAGCTGAGCAGCCCAAACTAAAGAAAAAATTTATGGTTGTCCTTTAACTACAGTAAATTCAGGCAGTTCGACTGGTCAGCGTGAGTTATTCGTTCAATTATTATCCTTATTGATCTCAAAGATTAGGGTACACTGTTTTGAACTGATAATTGGTCATTTCAGAGAAACACTGGAAACTTTCAACACACGAACATTATATTACTTCAACTCAAATAAAATAGCGTGAAGGAGGTACATAGGCACATCGTAGTATTTTTAAGAATCAGATCATTAACGACTCAAAGTTTAAAATGAAAAGTTCAAGATTAAAATATTGGAATTTTAAAATTAGAAAGATAAGAATTGAAATGAAGCCTGCCACTGTGTGGAATAACTAAAGGAATAATCCTCTTTGCATTTTCCCGTCGAAGCAGGAAAGCCGTACGAGAGAATTGAACAATTAGATTAATAGTGTCTGAAAAGAAATAAAAGAAGATCTGAAAACAACACAACTTTAACTCAGATTTGCAGCCGCAACTCGATGCAGAAATTGGAATTCGTAGTGATCAAGCCCAATCTAGAAGTAATAATTTACAGAACAGTAATCTCAGCAACGGCTGAGGCAACATCACGACAACGTCCTCGAGTTCAGTACTATCATTCACAATCATCAGTAGTCAAAACTCAGAATTATCATAAACAACTCGCCTAAGGAAAAAGTAAAAGAAAAATAAAAAGTCAGTTTAAACGGAATTAAAAGTCATATATGCTGATTGTGATACAGTCGATCTATGAATTGAACATCTTATGAGAACCTGATTGATACGGAAAAAATTAGTCCTTGTTATCCGACTGATACGATGCTTAAGCTTGAATCTAGGGCTGGTCTTTCTCTGTGTAAGTTGAGGCTCGTCTTAGATGTGTAACCTGTGGATCAAATTTGTTGGTTATTTGTGGGATCGTGGTTTTTTAGAGACACTTGTTCAAATTCAGTAGGTAGTGATTGCAGCTGCTGACAACCTTGCTTTGGACACTTGTTCAAATTCAGTAGGCACAGGGTGATCAAACATGAGTGACAAACTTACTGCTGAATTGCTTGGGAGAGGAAAAACTCTGCACTTGAGTCGAGATGAATTAAGCGGGAGCGCATCGAGCTCGACAACAGCAGCAGTGAAGAAACACAGGAAGATAAATTTAAATAGTTTCATGCAACAGAACTGCTCATCTTGATTAATTCACTGTGCATGGCATCAAAGGAAACTTATGTCTCCTGAAACAAAGGGTGTAGCGGTTTACACTTCATTCCGATTTACACGTGAATTCGATGTCAAGTATGGTGGTTCGAACGACACCTTACAAGATGCTCTAAGTTGCTCTTACGTGCCAGCCCAATAAGAGTTCATTTAAATTTATACCGATGTGAAATAATGGCCCATCATTAAAAATCAACCAAAACCCTTAAATAAATAGTCCATCATGAGAATGGATTTTTAAATTTCCTATTTCTGATTGTTATTTAGAGTTTTCCTGTCAATTAATACTCTCAAGTTAGTCAGGAATTATGAAAGACGTCTTCATCTGTATTTAACATATTTTTCGAAATTAAATTCGCAATGTTTAACCTAATTACTAGGTGCATAGAATAAAATGGAAGAGATGACGAATCTATTCCAGATATCAAGTGCCAATAAATTATTACAAGTGTTTGGGTTTTATCATGCTTAAGTGTTTCTTCGTTACTTTGCTCTGGGACAAGACAACGGGAAAAACATTTGTTCAATTAAGCTAAAATTTGCCAAGGACACAAAACTGCGCACTCAATGTTGAGAAATCTCTCAGCCATCGTTCTTTGTGGTGGCTTTTCTAGTTTTTGTTGAACTAGCTTTCAGTTTTCTTTCAGAAGTACATAACAGATAACTATGTAATCACTAAACGTGCGTGAAACATGTGAATCTACTCATGATATTCATATATCACTCTATTAATGAACTGAATAAGACATAAACAATTTAAGAGTCTCTGACTATGAAGGTCGACCGTCTTTTCAGACGCTTTCTTTGTTTCCGATGAATAAGTGGGCTCAATTTTCTTCTATGCAAGAAAATTTAACTGAATTACTGAAAATATAAGAAAGTGAAACATTTTGCTCTTAGAGCAAAAATTACTCTAAGTACTTATAGATACTTAACTCCTTGTATTTATTATTAGGATTCAGAGTCTACTCACCGTGAAAGGAGACGCTAGAGTCAAAAAGGAGTGCTGTAATCGAGAAATTGAAACAAATTCAGAGTAAAACAAAATCTCGGGGTAATACCTTAACACACGATAAAACACGGAACTCAAATGGGGCATTTTTTCAAAACGATATTTTTTGCCAACCCCACATCGCACAGTCCTGTGTAAGTACTTAGACTTAATAAATTCAGTCCTAAATATTATGCCGATTCTGACACTTATTGCTCCCACAAAAATCATCATGAGGCAGATTTATCTTCGATTATTTTTTCACGTTGGAAAAAACTATTCAGATGATATAAATGAAAATCAGCAGTAGCGGGACCCTTTGAAAATCATTATTTTCCTCAGAAAGCCTTTCAATTCATGATGAAAATTTCTTGCCACAAGGCTTGCCGGACCTGAACGAATATATAAAACTGCGGAGCAAGAGTATTTCTCTAAAATTTGTTGTAAGATTATAATTTCCCTTGGTCAAATTACTATCTGAAATTATTCTGATGCTGATCCTATTTTTGTCACAGAACGCGTGATAAGCATAGCAAAATAAATCATCAAATATTAGCACACAAGTAAACTTGAGCTCAAGAGTACAACATGCTGCATTCGACAGCGTGATCGCATTGTTGCTCATGCGCCAACAATAATTTAAGAAGTCTGGGCGGAGAAAGTCAAATGAATTTTTCGGGCGTGATTCCCCGCCCCCAGAAAAAGCAAGCGTAAAAATAACGGAGGTATCACACTTATATGCATCCCATAAACCGGGAGTTTGGCGAACAGAGGCTGCGCCTCCGCCGAGACGTGGTGTTACAACAGTCATATTACGATGAACGTGCGCTGTGCTACGACGTGATCCAATGGAACTCCACATGAAGGGCGATGACTTACCAAAATACTCGTATAACGAGTAATAATTGATGGAATAAGTGCCGAGAGTTGTTACGATGTGAAATAATGTCACATCAAGGTTGGCACTAAAAATCAACTTGGAGTTATTATTAACACTCTAACGTAGATCAAACTACAACATTGGCAACAACTGGCTACTCTGGGTGTAAATTTTAGATTTACCGCACAAAAACCACGCGATATCAAGGTAAAACTGCCGGACTGACAGTGCTGTATCAAAATTATGATCAAATTAGTTATGAACCTCCAAGCCCCTACAAAGGCAATTTCGAGAGAGCGAAAAGAAAAGACCATCAGATATGAACCGTAGAAAACAGAGAATCTATGCACTAAGTTTGTTGTGACAGAGAACACCCTTCTCATGAAAATAGGAAGTTAGGAAGGAAGAAAAAGAACAGACTGAATGGGAAAGTGATCAAAGCATCAGAACTGAAAGGAGTAAAGGGAGCACGAAAGGTAGAAGTCCCGAAGGACTACCTCCGGCTGAGGTAACCTAACAGTTTCCTCCCTGGAGGTGCCAATCCCATTGTATTAGAAACGCTGCAGGCTTTTGAAAAATCCTTATTCGATTAACAAATGCAACTTCGTTTAATTTGAATGCTGATGACACTAAATTAAATTTGACGATTAACCATTTTTCAAAATCTGACAGTTGAAGCCAACTGCCACATACATAATCGGACAATGGGAAGCCCGGGTGAGTCGTATACAAACTTTGACTGTTTTACAACAGAGTAATGAGTCGTAGTGAAAATTTGCATTAGTTACAACACAGAATCAATAGCTGTTCGTAAGATATTTTCACTCTACTTCGAAATTAATATTGTCTTAAATTTATTTACGTGTCATAAATTTTCCAAGTCTTGAAGAGAGCTTTACTAAATGTCACCGTGAAAAATGGTTTAAGTGTCACAATGAGACCGACTGAAATGAGAACAAAGAACGGAAGGCAGATACTCGAACAATAAGCCCCTTGATCGGAATGCTGGCCTTCCTCAGGAGAAAAAAATGAGAAGTACCGAAATGAAAGATTTTGAAAATTCATTGAATTACAAATTTTATATCTACAGTTGATCATTTACATTAACACTGAGGGACAAATGAGTTTCGAGGCTTCAGTGGCAAGAAAACACAGTTTATTAATAAGTCCCCAATGGATTAAAGGGGTGAGAGTAGCTAGTTTTGTGGAGGGTACCTAGTGTTAACTCTGATGACGATTCCTCAAAGTACACTGACTAGGACATAATCAGTAAGATTTAATTCTTTTAACTATACCAAACAATAAATCATTATTCATTTGCATGAATGCACGCTAGATCGCTATGTCTATCAATCTGGATCTTTATTAATTTTTTTCCAAAAAATAAATAAACATAACCCCGAAACACAATTTTAACTCAGAACTGTGTTTTCGGAACATGAAACACAGTTTCGAATAATAAATAACAAGTGCAGTGTAACTAAAAAATAGCAAACTAGCCATTTTGCGGTATTTAATACGCATACGATGCGGTATTCAATAAAACCTTTGCTCTCAAATAATGCATTTTCTTTCAATTTTCTATGATTCGTTGATTGACTTACAACTGAAAGAAGTAATCTTGATTCGATAATTAGCATATTGTATAAGTTCAAGCTTCTAAATATCTAAAATGTTGTGCAATATTGGGTAAACTTCAAGGAAAATTATAAAAACTAAGAAGCAATAGTAATATTTAATATATTTCAGTAATTTAACAAGACCTTATTTTAACGTGAATAAACAAGGCAAAAGGATAACTGTCATTTAAAACGGACACATCCATACGTTAGAAAATGTTATAAAATAGCTAATTTGTCGATTTCATTAAATTGCCTCCGCCATTACGAGTGGCTGCGAATCCTCGGAGATCAATAGAAGGCGCCACTATATTTATACTTTTGCTTTTTAGGAAATATGTTAAGTACAAACTACTTCAGAGCATTTTTATCTTTACGATCACGCTGTTACGGAGTAACACTCTGTGACAGTCACCAAAACCACAGCTTCGACAGCCATCCAGCAGTTGCTCTCTGGCTAGGTTTCAATTTTTCTTTAAATTGATAATTGCTTTTAAAGTTCAGAAGAGTGTCACACCAGCGGTATCACCGTGAAGTACCTGAAGGCCCTGATACACTCATCGAATATCGCGGTGAGAACCGCCAGCATGCCTCTCAATGTTCCTCCCATCCCTGCACACCAGCCAGTTGGCGGAGTGGCCACCGAGCTTTGCAGCGATCCGACCATGTCGGAAACAGACGGGCGTCACTGCAATGAGCAATATCGTTTTGTACGTTGACGGGAGAGGTGTGCAGCTATGTCTCGCTCCACAATTGAGTAGACAAAATTCAAACGCTGAATTTTTATGAAGCTAAAGCACAGCGCATTGGGTGCTTTATTTTTATCCTGCGTTTTATACATAACTGCGGTCGTGGTGCTTCATCTTGCGTGCTGAGTGTATCATGTCGCCAGTTCTCAGTCAGGGCTGCCGAGATTAGTACGTTTGTTCAAGATTGGTACGATTTGCTCCAAATGTCTCCTTGTTGTACATTTGGTACGACGGTAGCCAAAAAAGTCGAATTTTGGTATTTTTTGAGGCTTATTATAATTCATTCAAGAAACTATGCCCTACCAAGAAATATCAACCTTAATTTTAACAGTTGAAAAATTTTTCATGTAAATGTTTGGTAAATTAAATTAGATGAGTAATCCTTCAATGTTACGTAACGCGTTTGATACCAGTTGGAAGTTTAGAACTCTTCGTATCGTAGCATCGCCAGTGCCAAGCCGCACTTCTACAGTCTAAAGTTTTATGTGTATATTAGATATCAATACCGAGAGCTGAAAATTTTAATACAATGTTAGTTTTGTTATTGGCTAAAATTGCTCACCTATGATGTTGTGTTGTTGACTCAGACTGAAGAACATGTACGTAATGAGTGTGTTTGATTTGTTCTGTACTCGTCGTGTCTTGGTTCTGCTTTCGTTAGTTTTCTGTTGTTTGATCACGATGCAGCTTTTGTCACTGCCGCATTTTTCTGCTGTAGCTGAGATGATTTTTCTACCCTAGCCAATATAAAAACAAGAACAGTAATACATTAAAAACAGAACGCTAAGTGCGTTAATGCGTTCAAAATCTATGTTAGAGGACATAGATTGCACAAAACGGACGCCACACGGGAGCTAAGTTAATAATTGGATAAACACAGTGGTACTCTTGGAAAGAAGAAGTCTCATACTAACTGAAAAAGTAAGTAAAACGTTTGGATTTTACGTTTCATTAATAGGTAAATAGATTTGGTACGTTTTAATTAGTTTTTGTATGTTTTCATATAGGTTTTGGTACGATCAGCAGAAAAAATTTCGGCAGCCCTGTTCTCAGTTACTTCTCACTTCAACTGGCGGCCGGATCCACTGCCGCAATGTCACGAGTCATGAACGTTACCGTTCCTCGGATGTGTGAGGCCTGGTAGCGCCAAATCGCGCAAATGAGAGGCTGTCGCTGCTCCTGACTGCGTTACCGTTCCGCTAATGTGTGAAGGCTGATAGCGCCAAATTGCGCAAATGAGAGGCTGTCGCTGCCCCTGACTGCTCCACCAATCCGGAAAACAAGGAGTTCTTGTTTGTCAGCAGCAAATACGGAGCATCAAATTCCTGAACAATGGCGTGAGTCATGAAATTAGACTATGGAAAATAAACAAGGGAGGACTATTTTGCCTATGAGCCTCAAAGAACATTTTTCTCAGTATGCTCAAGGCTTTACCTTTAATAGTGCAAAAATAGTAGCTTAAGAGAAAATAAATAACTATCTACAAAACTTATGAGAGAGGTTATGATTCAAAATATATTGAAGACCTCAAAAAAAGATCAGCTTACTCCATTAGCTTTATCACTACGCTTAACATAACTAACTCTGAGGCGGCCGGCGCTGAGCACCATGACTCTGGTGCTGTCCATGATGGTGTGGAGCCTGTGGGCGACCGTGAGTACGGTGCAGGCCACGAACTTCTGGCGAATTGTACGTTGGATCAGCTCGTCCGTCCTGCCAGAGAGCATGCAATAAGGAAAGAAATAATCTTGTTACAAATGCTCAGGCATGGGTGGCAGGTGTGACTACGGAAAACATTTTGAACGTCATCCCAATGAATACGTTTGTTGGTGCAAAAAATGAGGTAATAGAAACGGAATTGATGTTTACTGCTGCATCACAAGACACTTATAGCTCCGCATTAGAAACATCGGAGCGTTGGTATAAGTGTAAAAGTACATTGCAGCACCATGGATCGCTCACCACGGCCACAGCAACACGAGAGCCTCCAATTATTATACATTCGTGATTTCTTGCTGTACGTCGCCGCGAAAATGGAAAACACTTTTATCATGCAATCCAACGTTGCCTCTTTAGGAAGTAGGAGGGCTGAACTTTTCCAAAGGGGCGTAGGAAGGTCATTCGCTTCGGTCTAATTTAGTTCTACAAGAACCAGGCTCAAGAGAGGCAAACATTAATTAAAGAAAAACTTACCATTTCAGCCTATATCAGTCTGAAAACATTTTTAAGCAACAAAAGCGATTCCTATACCCTCGTAAGATTGAGTTGAAACTCTTGCGTGAATGCAAACTACACAGAGCTCGCAGATTGTTGGCAGGAGCACACACGACCCACGCGAAAGTGATCATTTGAGCGTGCCCACAGAAAGGTGTCAGAGCTCTATTCACTATTTTTAGACATCTTCAGCAAAAAAAAATAAACTTCGCCCAGCTTGGGCGGGATATTTTATACAATGGCAAGGCATGATGATAACTTTTTTATTAAATCGCCGACACTCGGCATAAATGCGGTACGTTTAGGCAGGCAGGCGAGTTCATTAGGGTAGTATCAAGCGATAGTAAATTAAAATAATGAAATCATGGCCAAACAGTTACTTGGTTTTCGGGTTTTTCCGTGAATTTTATGGCGAAGTAAGCATCAGATTTTTGAAAAGGCTAACTCAAAGAATTACGGGTTCAAATTGAAAAAGAACATATTTCCTGTCAGTTAAAATAACTTAGTTGAAAATGTTTAAATTTAAAAAGTCTTAAAATTTACTCTGTGGGATGCCAAAGTATGTGACAACATTGACCTAAACACTCGTTTGTGGCCTCACGGATACCACCGCTAACTGACATGGGGCTGCCGCCCCGTCCGTTCATTTTAGAACTTGACTTATTTTAACCAGTCGTATCTTCCATCCGGGCAACATTTTGTTCGCGTTTTGAATTTGATTCAGAAATTTGAACATGTCATGATTAAGATGAGAGAAAATCTAGTAAAAGCTGACCAAAAGTGTTACACTGACATCATCTCGCGATTTTTAGAATTAGCTTATCAGAGGCAGTAAAGCCTTGAGTGCGTTTTTAGGTTGTACAGGACACCTTTGACTACTAAAAAGCACAGGTGACCCTGAACCGTCTCCATCGTGGCGTCTGCCTCTGGCAGGCAGGTGGCCGAGTGCTAGAAACTCTCGATGTTATGGCAGCAAAGCGTGTCCGCTTCCCAAGCTATGGTTGATATTATGTAGGTTACTATATTTGTTTGTTTAAGGCACTTTCATCCACTGTAGAGACGATCATAGAGAGCAAAGGGAAGAGACTATTTGGTATGGACTTCAGACAAAAGGGAATTTATGCTTGAGGTATGCTCCCACACAGGATATTCGGCATATGTAAACAGCAAATTTGAAAAAAGAACGATTAAGAAAGTGACTTGAAAACTGAAGGTATCGACTATATCCTATCAATAACTGATGTAACCGTATGATATCCCCCTGAAAGCGTCAATCTCCATTGCATAAGATAGACTAACCAAACTGAACCTATTTTTATTTACAGATTAGATAATAAGTTAATTTAAATCTAACTAACACTGACACAAGTGTTCCAAAGAGAGGAAAGATGGAAGTATCACTGGTATGAAGTACCAGTGATAGGAACGAGAAATTATGCTCACGGTGTGTTCCAACGCAAGATCCCGTGCGCATAGAAACAGTTATTTGAGATTGAAGTTTATGAAACAAAAGAAAGGTTGAAAAAGAAAGTAATAGGCGCTGAAAATCGAGTAGTGGTGGAACGGAAAAAAATTCCTGAACAAAACAAAACCTAATCTAGCCAATTTCAACAATATAAGGCTGAAATAATTCTCAGCTGGGAACTCCACATCAATCCCTCCTTGGGACCACTAATTCACAAAGGTAAAATACTTGCACACCCCGTGAGAATCTGAATTCACTGTATATCCTATGTCCCTAAAAGGGATAAAATATGATGAAGAGACAAATGGTCATGACATCCTACGTTAAATTACAAAAAAATACATTTATGTGGATGTATAAATTAGTTGTCATATCATCTTCTGACGATGGAGAAATTAAAAAGAAAACCTTAAATCCTTTGTCGGAGCAAATTCATCAATCAAAAATTTTATTTAATGTCTTGTCAGCAACTGCGCTTTTACCCGTTCATGAGATGAACTGAGTCCCACGGCACTTTCAAAGGATTAATTTCACGTGTACATCCAGCTCGTGATGACATGGCCTCACTTGGGGTCGACGTTGGCTGTAGCCTCATCCATGAGGAGGATGGGGTTGTCGGAGAGAATAGCCCTGGCGAGACACACGAGCTGCCGCTGCCCCACGCTCAGGTTGCTGCCCCCTTCAGACACCACGTGCTCCAGCCCCCCTGGGCTCTCTTGCACCGCGTCCTTCAGCTGCACCTGCGGGCCGAGAGCTCATATGTCATACTCATGAACGGTCATCACCTGGAGAACGGCGAGTGGGTCATCAACGTCGCTCAAAGAAGAGGAAAGAAATCAGTGTACTTCTCAAAATTTTGACACATGAAATGCGAAACATTGATAAACTAAGTGAGATTACAGGTAACAAATGTTTATCGGAATAGTGGAACTTAATAGCATTGTTGAAATGGAGTATTGTTTCTCACTTCTAATGACTTTTTACCTAAAACAAAGATGAAATTTTATCTATTCTTACTGCAAGGCATCAGCTTTGAAATGCGAATAGCATTCTTTTGATTTTGTATCCAAGGCTTCCTCTTTTGAATATGGTTATGTCCTCTTTTAGTATAAAGAACATAGTCGTTCTGAATAGAGTGATTCTTCAACATTGTCGAAATCCGGACTGATGACCGAGGAGAAAACTCCAAGAATGCGATCGTATATTTGATGAATTTTCTGAGCAACTTTTGGTGCCATACCGGACTTGAAATAAAATACTTGACCCCGGTGTTCCAATTTTGGATTAAAGCAGAAAATACCGCTTACACAAAAATACACGATGGGAAGTCAAACAAAATTGTGAATAAGGTAAAGTGGTTGATGTATTTCAGCACTTTGACTGCGGCAGGTTAAACTGAAGTTTAAAATTTAACTCAAATTTAAAGTCAATTGTAGTGCGCAATTTTGAAAATAGCAAAAATAAACTGGATTGTGCCTTGACTTAGCTTTGATTAAGTGTATGTGGAATTTGATTTTGTGACTACTGGCCAATCAGCAGCATTATGAAAATTCCCTTCGCGTATCACATGTGGCTCACGTCGCAGTCAAAGTGTTAAGCATTAATTTGCTTTCGAATGGCTGAAACACAAAATATATATAACGTTTGTGAAACAAAGGATCGGTAGAGCTGTAAATCGGTTTCAAACTCGTGTACATATTTTTTCCAAATCGTTGCATGACTTAATGAACAAAAATTAGTAATTGTTGTGCAACCAAATTTAAATGATATTGATGGTGAAAGGCTATTTAATAACTTAAGATCATTTAATTAAAATTTAAACGACATAGAAGATCCTAATTGAGATCTGAACACTAAGTAAACAAATATTTAATTATATAATTACGCAGGTACAAATTCAAAAGCATCTGTTGTTTCTCAAGTCGTTCATACTTAAATTTTAGGCATCAATGATATTTCAAGGGCAGTGACAGGTAGCTTTTCTAACATTACGGGCCGTAAAAAATTTTTAGTGATGTTACATTTCTCTGTATGAGTTTAATCAGAGGTTATGCACTGAATCTACTTTCAGCTACCGTGTTGAAACACTCCAAAATTATTAACAAGTACTAAAGAAGGCGACAGATTCTTCAGTACAACATAAGCTTTACTAGCCTCAGGCATGAGTGATTCAAGAACGAATAAAGCGAAGGTCTCGAATTCAATCACGTTATAGGTCGATAGAGCCAGCAGCCTATGATGGAAACTTAACACTGGTGGTTGACAGAAGGAACTTGTAAAGAATAGTTATCAGATATGGTTAAACAGGAATAAAACACGAGAAGATGTGCTAAGCCAATGGTTTAGAAGTAGAAAGCTTAGTTGCTCTCACTCACCTTCTCTAGAGCTTGCCACAGTTTTTCATCTGAGTGCTCTGCAAACGGATCCAAGTTCTTGCGGAACGTGTCGTTGAAGAGCGTGGGGTCCTGTAATGAAATTAACGGGAAAATAAAATGCGACTATCACGCACGACCCAATTTTCAGGAAAGCAAGAAAAGAAAAAACTATTGCCACACTTCTTCGATAGTAATGTTAGAATTTAATGTCTTTAGAATAGATTATAAATTAGTTTAGGCTCCCCTAACCAAAAAAAAAAACATTTCCAAAAGAGGACGGAGAAAAGCACCACTTAGTCTAGAATTAAGGGAACGGGGAATCAATTCAATTTTTTGTACGCACACACACACACTCAGTACTTAAAAATAGATTGGAAGAAGTTTATAAAACATAAAAATTGAGAAAGAAGGCAATAGGGACTGAACACCAGGACTGCAGTGAATCGAATAGATGGCCTGCAAGAGAGCTAAAAACTTCTGTTTCTAAAAAAATAAAAACCTAATTTACATTCCATTCGGGAACTCCCGAGGAGTTCCAATTCCCACTGATACGATTGCTGTTGCCACTTTAGGAGAATGATTTTACAGAAACAACGTATAAAATCCAGCATTTTTGTTTTTTCAAATATTGCAGTGTTTCGAATTCTAACAAACTACCGATTTGAGAGTTGAATTTTATTTTTTCTATCAGTTACTAAGTTAACACCAATCTTGGAATGAATTTATGAAATTTGACCCACTGTTAACTTTAGCATAATAGAAGAGAAAATACTCTCATGTCTTGAAGCAATATTCTAAGGCAAAAATGGAAAATCCTAATTATTGATACGCCCTAAAACCGTTGAACTGGGTAATTAATAAAATTGTTTAAGTAGAAAGAAATTTAAACAATTTTACAAATCATACCAAACACTTCGGGACAGTGATTAATCATTTCAAGAAAATTTGTCACAAGTGAAAAACACTCCATTGAATAGCGCAAATAAAGACTTGCAGTAAACTAAACCGTTCATGAAGCAAACAAGGATTATAGTTCTATGCACATGGAAACGCAATTTCCCATTATCTATCACAGTAGAAATTAATGAAGTGCGTCAAACCATCACTCAAATTTTATTTGGTCCCTGTTTCAACATTCAGAGAAACTATAAGTGATTGCAATTAACTTTTCCTTCATCTATGGCAAATTCCGGTAACTATGACTTTTTTCAACAAAGTAATAAATTATTCGATTCAAGTACATGTCGAAACCAATTACGAACTTGTGGAATGATGGAGATATTTCTCCGAAGAGTGTGCAGGCCAAGTTTGCCGATGTCAGCACCGTCGATGATGATCGTGCCTTTCGGCTCCCTCAGGCGAAATAGACACGAGATCAAGGAAGACTTTCCGGCGCCTGTTCGGCCCACGATACCAATCTGGGAATGCAAAGAGAAATGAGAATTTGAAGCTCGTTTTGTGAAGCTGCTCAGTAACAGCACAGTGTCTTGAATTATAACTGCTTAACAATGTTTAACTTGAGGTTGTAAGATAGAGGAGAAGGTCTGTAAGAAATATGGCTGACATGTAAAGAGAGCAATAAAAAAGTGAAAACAGTGAAGAAAAAAGACAATAGAAAGGAGATGAGGTAGTTGGAAACCGAAATGAAGGAGTGGTAGGAATGGAAGAGCTGTAATAATAGAGGGGCTTGGGAATGAAAAGGTTATAAAAATGAAAGGGCAGTTGCAAGCAGTGAGTTATGGGCAGTACGAGGGCAGTAAAAATGAGCAGGCCACAAAATTAAGACGGATGCCGAAATGTGAGGGCAGTAAAAATGAAAGTGCAGTAAAAATGAAAAGGCAACAGAAATGGACCGGTAATAAAAATGAGAGGGTAGTAGAAATGAGAAGTCAGTAAAAATGGAAGAGCATTGAAATAAAAGAGGATTAAAAATTAAAAGGCAGGCTTATAAAGGGCAGCGAACGAAGTAGTAACACGACTACAGTCACCTTCTCCCCCGATGCCAAAGAGAAGTTGAGGTTCCTCAACACGGGCGGCTTGGCGTCATCGTAATGCAGACTCACGTCCTGGAACTGAACACTGCCACAGCGCGGCCATTTCGGCGGAAGTCTTTTGTCTGATGAAAATTTACAGTTCCTTAGAACCTATTTTCAACTGTTCTTAAATAACTCGCTCATAGCATGGCCAGTAAATCACTGGCTCAATCAAGCCTTTTAGTCGCTTAGAAAACAATGAATTCGTTAGGGTTTTCTATTTTAGGTTGTATTTCAATGCAATTGTTGCAGAATTAGATGTTGGAGTTCATGTTTACACAACCTGGATTATGTTTTTAGGAATCATCTGAGCGAGTTATTTCGTTTTCACTGCCACCGTTCTCAAATGAAATAAATTTAACTGATATAAAATTTTATTAATTTAATTAAAATTGTAATTGAATGAATCTTTTCGGTCATCATGATAAGGTAATTACTTTTTGGTAAGCGAGCCGAATTCATCAATACAGCCGTATTTTCAAGGCCGTCAATTATCCGTGCATGTTCAGAATCATCAGTATCATTTCATGGATGTTGGCCCCACTTTTCCACTCTTAATGTTTTTCTTCTTAAATTACAAAGGGAGATGAATGCAAAAAAGAGTGAATATTTTACTAATGAAATTGACGGAAGTTGATACATAATGTATTACAGAGCTGCTGAGAAAGAAGCGCGATTAGACCTGCACGTAATAATGAGGACTTATCTGACGAGGTCATTAGGGCGTCTGTGATGCAAATAAGGAAGGGGCTGATCCTACCTTACATTTAAATGTTTGTTATATGCAATCGAAACGAGGCTGTTATTCTCGTCCTCCTATCCTTTACGATGGACTCAATACTGGAATACTTCACAGGAATCGAATCCTACATATGGTCTCTAGAAAATAAATAAAATTCCCCGCGGATAAAATTACATAGACATAGAAATATATTCTTCGAAGCGAAATGGTAACTTGCGGCAACATGGAGCCCTCATAGTACATAGGTGCGTAGATAAACAGGGTAAATCTGATGAGAGGGTGAGAGTGTGGGATAGAGGTAAGTGTTCAATCATCATCGACGGATGTTAAATGGGTGAAAGCTGGGCGGTGTTCTTTGTTTTATACACTTAGGAGGGAAAGATCATCAGCAGAATGCTAGAGGATTACACAGATGCTTAGTCGTTTTAATGAGGACATCCTTCGCACGCGGTAGTGATGCTTTCTTTTCAAGGCTTTACAGAAATTACGTAGGCCAGACACACTCCTTCGTAGTGTTTTAATTGTTGGTAGGAGGGCCATAGATGGTTTTGTGAACCCCAAGAAATTTAATATAAATGAATTTCACTCATTCATCAATAACCAAAAAATATATTCCTTCTGAGCTTTTACAAAGTTGCTGAAACTGATTGATTGCAATACCAAACAATATATTTTTGGCAGAATAAACAAATTGTCGCAAAATTCTTTATCACAGTCTTGATCAAGCACTTGAACTGAAACCTACGGCCTTAATTTTACACAACCATAATTCTACTTTTAACATCACACGCTGGAGTAAAGAAAATGTATTATATCAATCGCCTTTTATTTTAAAAGTTTATTACCCCAACATACTCGTATGTTGTGCATTATTGAAACGAATTCTGCTAGGATCTCAATAGTGTTCGTATTTCTAAAAATTCAGTTCCCAGAAGAGGTTTTTGATTTTATACAGTTATGAAATTGAGCTGCCCAAAATGCCTCGTAAGTAGATTTCTATCTAAGAACACTACACTTTGTGCAAGAATTGCATGGCTCAGGTAAATCATAAAATAAATTAAAAAGGCCTAATTTTAGATTAACAACAACATAAATGGAGGTTAACACGGTCAATCCAACCGCGCTAGGTATAAAACACCACACTGATGAGACCAGTATGAAGTTGGGTCACTTTTTCAATCGACATACTGTATTTAGCTAACGTGAAACTTAACCGTAATTTCTACCACTCTACTGCTATACTATTGCCGGGGTTGCTATTGCCGTGATTTTAGACGTTCGTTACATTTCATTTATGACACTCGGTCACTTTGAATACTGCATGCCGCAGTATATTTCTAACATCTTCCCATCGCTACCTAAATTTCACGCACTGTTTTCTCTTTTGTAAAAATATCCCACGAACTACGCCATACGTACTACGTACCATCATCAGTAGTAAGAAGGGCCTCAGGCTCCAGCTTGCTAAACTCTATCACTCGCTCCACGGAAGTCATCTGATTCTCAACCTCAACAGACTGCCGCACTCCCCACTGGAAGAGTCCCGACATGCTTAACGCCGAAGAGACGGCTAAGCCAACGTCACCACCCAGGGAACCTGTTAAAGGTGTTCTAAGATGTTGAATGCAGTTTCGTTCTGACATTCAAAATTATTGAGTTTCAGAAATGGCATTATCACTTAGAATGGTGCATAATATTTCGAAGTGATATCATATCAGCCATTTCCACCGTCTACTATTTAAAATTTTACGGTATACGTCGACCATTAGCGAAGAGAAAACATTAAAAATAGAGACAAAATTTTCTACACGACAAAATTGTTCGGCGCATCTTGTAAGTGTACAGAAATAATGTCTGGAAATATAAGATCATCTAATGCTTTGGTTATGTATCGATGACTCCAATTCAGTCAACGCTCAGAGCTATGAATGTTGAGAAGACATCTTTGAGAAGAACGCATCTAGTCTACAACAGCATTGACTACAAGATTCGGGAAGCTGAACAGACCGGTATTGCCGAGAAAGCTGTAGGTAACGATAGCAATGTAGAGCGACGACAGGCAGTCCAAGTAGATGGACAACCAGCGACTGGTGCAGATGAACAGGAACCAAGCTGACGAGTGCACGTCCTATGGACAGAAATTTTTATGTTTGGATGGAAATCGCGCGTTGACGGTTTCGATACGTTGAACACGTGTTAGCACACTTCTTATCAACACTCATATTAAACACATATAATCTTGGCACATTAGTATGAACGCGTCGAAGACGTTGATCACGCTAGTGGCGCGTATGATTGTATCAAGAACGAGGACGAATTTTGATCAAGTGTGTGCGCTACCACCACGCACCTGGATGTCATCAAAGTCCCGCACGAAGGACTGCTGAGCGCGAAATGCTCTAATCGTCGTCAGGCCGTGCAGGGACGTGCTCAAGTGAGAGAACACTGGGCTTCGGGCTACAAAAACACATTGGAATTCATAGCCTGCAGAAGAAAATGTATCCCATTTCATGAATATTGATTTGTCCCACAAATACTGCATCTTAGGGAGCGATCAGTATCCGCAACCAAGCGGGACGTGGAAAAAATAGTACAAGTTGTACAAAAAATTGAATGAATAGAAAATCCAGCTTCACCACGGTCAATGAAGCGACGTGTTCCGTCAACGTTATCGTTTGTCTTTTAAACGCTGTAAAGAGCATGCAGTAAGTGTACGGTACAGTTTTTCTAGCTGAAGAGAAAAATGCCGAAAACGAAAACTAATACACTTTAGTTCGTAGCTGAATTCACAAACTTGCCTGAAAACATTATTAGGTAACTACACCTTTAACCGCGTACGTAACT
This sequence comes from Platorchestia sp. MABIK, assembly GCA_014220935.1. NCBI lineage: Eukaryota > Metazoa > Arthropoda > Malacostraca > Amphipoda > Talitridae > Platorchestia > Platorchestia sp. MABIK. Next base: position 209,306 of record JACJUY010001029.1, on the reverse strand, counting down.
GCTCATTTCTCATGCGATTTAACCGAGTCAATCGCATCAGATGCAAACATGCAAATGGTTTATTTGTGTTCATTGCTTATTTTAAAGTTCAAAATTCAGTACGTCCCCGAACATGATGAACGATGAGCAAAAACTCGCCATTAAAACTTAGTTCGGAACCAAAGTCACTTCCCTACTAAGCCCTCTTAGATAACTACAACAGGCCCTTCAGTAATCTGCATGTTTCTTTCTCATTTCTTCAACATTGAAGGCTATTCGAACATGGGTATTTTACTAACTGGTAATTTCTGAATTAAATTTATTGTTATTATATACCTAAAATTGGAACGTATTTACTGACATTTTTATACATCCAGAAATAATCTTTCAGTTTCAAAACGAAACCTTAGCCAATTAGAAACAATTTTTACTAGGATCAGATAACAGAACTGAATGCGCTTTCGAAATTACTAAGTTAAGAAAAACACTGGAAACACAGCACTCAGTTTCATCTCTAACTTTAAATCGTGCATTTTTTATTATCACGGGCTTTCACGGGAACGTTAGCTTCAGATATCAATTACAGTGGTTTTTATTCAATTTATTATAACCAGAAGGGAAAATAAAGAATGCTAGCAACATTTTAACGGGGATACCTTTAAAAATATATCAATAAGATCTAATCTCAAGCCCTCATTGTGAGACGCGATGAAAAAAATGGCCTAAAATTAAGCGCAGACCCTAGGAAAACAAGAACTTACTGACGCCTTCCAGCCTTTTGATGTCTGTAGCAGAGCTGAGGTAGAACCTGCGCAGGTAAATCATGAAGCCTGCCAGCACTACGGTCGGGATCAGCAGGGACGGGTTCACCACTATGATGACCACGACGATGCCAAGGACGTTCAGCGAGATCTGTCACCGTAGCGCAGTAAACGATGAACGAGAGTTTTACAAACGAACGAAGACTTAACGACTGATTCGATAGTAATTTCACTTAAATTTCGTTAGTTTAGCTGTTATGACTTTTAAAATTATTCATTACGAAATGAGGCACCTTTTACTGAATGCTTGATTACGAGTTGAAAGAAGCATTTTAACTGCTATGTTATTTATTATTATTATTATTATTATTTTCCTTTTAATATAAAGCTATTGATTGCCACGTTCCTAAAATGCTTCCATTGAAACCCTTTATTATGACCTAAAAAAATGCTTCTATACATATCGTCGGCAGGCATGTTTAGGCTGCTAGTTCTGATGTGAAGACAGCTGAGGAATATGTGGAAACCTTTGCAGAACTCATCAAAATCAAAGATTGCATTCCCCAGCTGGTTTTTAACTGCGACAAAACGGGGCTGTTCTGGAAGCAGAAGATACTGAGGAGGAAGAAGATACTGTTATATATAACAGTGTAGGAAACAAAGATGCCGAGCAGCGCTCGTGGCAAAAGCTGAATACAGCCCCCATTCTATCACCGCCACCATCACACACACCACCACCACCTCTGCACCTGTAATGCAAGCCATGTACCGCCATTCTACAGACCATTATTTATCGAAACTCCCCATTTATTCAGATAAAAAGACTACAATACTACAACTTATACAATCATATATTGCTGTTGTAATGATCGTCACGATAAGTTGAGATAATGCCATTGGTGTGACAGAACTTTAGTGCAGGCATTTATTATGGTATAGCTTAGCCATACAAGTATCATTTAATAATGGAATAAAATACTTTATGTTTCATTTTACACTTAAAAGTCACAGCTGTCTTAAACGACACTTATTATATAATGAATTGACCAAATAACAGCACAGTTACTGTGATACTATTGCATCTCTTAATGTATTGTTCGTGTGTTACAATGCTTTGTTAACAATGCAAATCTCATTTATAAATTGGTAGTTAGTTCGAACAATTAACAGGGGCTTCATAATATCAATTAAATAAAAGTATTCTAGTGCTGGAGCGTTTTGTAAGTGGCCTTTCATGCATTTTTACGCCAAATGAATTCAATTACTTTACCTAGAAAATTTTAATGGAAAATTTCGTGTGCTCATATCAGTACATTTAATTACAATTCAAAACCATCTGGTAATTTAACTCCTTCCATAGTGCAAATAAGCTCGCTCTGAGCAAGGCCATTTCCAAATCACGACTGACACCGTTTTTGAATGACACGTTGACGAACTCGTCCAGGAGTCCTTCGAGAAGCTGGAAACGGAGGAATTAAAGAAACAACATACCCAGCAGCATTAAAAGGTGCTGAGTGAGATTAGCACTGTATAGGAGACAGAGAAGGAGATTATCTCTACCACTGAGGTAAAGGAAGTTTGGCAATGTGGGAGAAAATTTTGGATTTTGTAGCGAAGAAACATCCAGAAACGTTCCGACTGGTCGTGCATTGGCTCTATGTAATGACCCGTGTCTTACACAAAGGAGGCAAAAACAATCCTCGTAGGACAGGTATTTTATGAAAATGTCATCTGTTGTCGCGGAAGAAAGCGTTACAAGAAAAACCCAAACTGTGTTAGACAAAAGACCCGAAAATCATTAAGCAAAACGGAAAAAAAACTGTTCGGTAGCAATTGAGTGAATTTAGATCCAGTAGTGGTGGTGTAAACTGCAAGTTGCAGTTAAATTAAGATTAATTAGGTTAAGTTAAAGGTAGGTGTAAAGAAGAGCGTAAGCGAACGAAAGACCCAGAAACCGCGAAGACACCTTTCCCACAAACCTACTCCGTCTGCCTTCTTCACCCTTTTCCTCCACCAGTAACTCTAAGGTAAAAACTTTGTAAAGCAGTTTACTTTTTTAAATTCTCTCTTACTATTTAACTTATATTTATCAACTACTCCATATTTGTTGTTCTACTTATTTTTAAACAACATTTGTTTTTAATAAATACAGTTCTCCTATTGAACGAAAAGTCAAAAATGAAAAATGGGTTCGCATTTTTGGGGCTGGAACAGATTTTTGGTATTTACATTCATTTCCATGGAGAAATTCGTTTTGAATTACGAGCAAATCAAGATACGAGCATGGTCACGGAATAATGTAAACTTGCAAGTCGAGGAACCACTGTACTACATTATAACAAAACGTGGGCAGTTAATAATTCATTCCATTCACGATTCCGAAATACATCTGAAAACCTCTGATGAACAAAAAAAGATGAAAAACTATCAAGAACAAAAAACGATTCAAAGCAATCAAGATTGAAAAGAAAATAATGACAAATTTCATATTGAAAAAGAAATAAAGCAGCGTGTGCACCCAATAACAATAAGTAATACATCTCACTTCATTGTACCCTTATTTGTGAGCTGGTTTAATCAAAGACGGGACAATGTTTCATTCACTGAAATATTTTATCTCCTTTACCTCAGAGAATAAAATAGCTTAAATGCCTGACACATATATCTAAATCATTTATATAAAAAGAAAGGGAAGTAACAATAATTGTAATGAGCAACATGCAGCATATAAAAACGCGTGCATTTCAAACAAAGATAAAACATACGGTCACATGCGTGTTTCAAGACTCGTATGTTAAATGACACTAAAAGAAAAATTATTTAACTTTGGCAAACCAAGAGGAAAGCACCAAAACAAAACGAGAAGTTGAAAAAACGAAAACCGTAAAACATATCTCGAGGTACTGAACACATCAACAATAAACGCTTAAGAATATAGAAACAGAGAAATGTTTGAACAAAAACAAGTCGAAGCATTACTTTAGGCTGAGTGAATAATAAATCTACACTGCTGAAAGGATGGGTTATAAATGTACAGGAACTGTCTCTTATAGCGTAGCTACCATGAAAACTAATTTAATATTAGGTAATACAACCATTATAGATAGCAAAAAGTAACCCAACGTTGGCTGAAGAGTGATTCAGAAGCTGTGCAAGTCAATAATAAAGAAAGCAAACGCCAATCTGCTCACAGTCATAAAGTCAAAGAAGGTTGCCGGCAGCAGCTCGTCGACCTGCCCCAGGTCTTTGGAGAACCGATTTAAGGTCTGGCCTGGAAAGGAGGACTATTAGCCCTATTTCTTTGGCACTATTTATTTAGCGTTATGTGTTGTCGGCCAAAGTTTCACATGCGAGGGGCTTGAGCCAATAGTCTAATACCCGTATATGGTTACGTAAGTGCTAAGTGCTTTAGTACGTGCACAGTATGCAGAATCAGTTATTCGTATTTACTAGAAACTGACTAGAAGCCGACTCACGTCAGACCATCGCCAACCAAACATTAATCTGACCACGTCGTCATTCTAGATAGAACTTTCCTTTTATAACATTTTGATAAAAAAATTACAATTAAACGAAATCTGAGGGTTATTCATTGCTAATAGTTGAAACCTTTGGTGAAATTCTGTTTGAAGAACTGCTACCGGAAAGGGACAACGTAGATTTGAAAAATTTCCTTGAATAGGAAATGGTAACGAATCCGTCAAAAATAAAGAGAGCGACGTTTAGAGCATGGATATAATTCTATTGTAATATAGGTTCATATCGATTCCCTCTTTATCTCGTGCACATTCATCAAAATCGTGATGTCACTGTCGTGGTCGGGTATTTCATGCGTTTGTGATGAATAGAAGGGTGACATTAAGTTAGCCCCAATCTAGTCTTGATTTCCCATAAAACATTACAGACAAGGCTATGAAAAATCCTGTCTTATATTTAGTGATACTCTTTCTGTCAAATGGGTAGATGTAAAAATATTCGATTTCTGATATTTTTTCTGAATCAACAAAAAATAGAAGTGAAGGAGAGCTTATCAGGATCCAGCACTAACCCACATCATTGAATTATGCAATATTAATTAAGGAAATATTTGTTCTCACTCATTTTCTAGCAAAATTAGTAGGTTAGGTTCAGTTTAGGTAAGTTTAGGGAGGGTCATTCCATCACTGTAGTATATGAGCTACAAAAGGAATGGCTTCTTCACGGGATTTCACTTTTCATGTTGGTCACATATAATACGAGATCATAAAAAATCATAAATTACAATAAGAGGTAAAGCTCTGTTCGACAGACTAACACAAAAATGCTCAAAATTTGACACCATTACCGAAAACTACGTGGGCAAGAGCCTCGATCTTTCCAGCGCTGCGCAATTTCTTCTTTAGAACGCTTATTAAACAGAAATTGCCCAATAAATAACTCCAATAGCTCTACATTAAAGCACTCCCTAACTTTACATATGTAATTTGAAATTCCTCAACCACAATATCACAAAAATTCAAGAAAAACATTTCGTAGATTCTCATTTACTCGATTGGATTACTCTCAAACTGGCATTCATATCACCAGCAATGTGACGTCCTTGCCACGTTGCCGACTATAGGACCAGGCTTCGTGATGAAACGCATTGGTTGTTCATCATTGGAATTGCTAAACTACGTAAGAAATGAATGTATAAAGTAAGCATGAACTTTTAAGAATGATAGAGACTTTTCAGAAGATGGCACTTGTAGAGTTCTCCTCGAAAGGACACAACAGTAACAATGAGAATCAGCGCCCCCTGGGAGAAAATGTCAGCTCACGAGCTGAGAGTTAGGAAAACCTTCTTTTTGCTGAAATAGTATTGACTTTTGTGTTTAGTTTAGAATGGCCTTTTTCGGCTCTCTGCTGTCATTTTTTCCAGCACCTATTACTTTCTTCTTCAACTTTACTTTATAAACTTCCTTCCTAACTTACTGTTTATACGCGTAGAGGACCTTGAGTGGAAATACACCATGTGCATAGATTTCGCGTTCCTTCAGCTACATGCTAATTGATATTTTCAAGCTTTCTCTCTTTGGAACACTTTTGTTGTGATCTAATTTAACGAATGGCGTTTACCTTTACAACGAATGTGGAGATATATTTTCCTAAAATTTTCTATTGATTGTTGGAACTTCTGCATGAATTATTTGGCTCCTGAAACTGTGATCTCATTTAGAGATGAACAATTTACGTGAAGCAGTTGAGTGTAGTCTGCAAGAAATGGTGCCATTTATGATGATCATTGTATTTGATTTAGACACGAACCACAGTTCAGAATCTTACAGAGTGTTCACATCTGCAACAACTTTAGACACGTATGATTTGTTGGAAATAACAATGTTAATGTGTTATTACTTATTGTTACTAATGATTACAAATTTCTTCCCAAGTTTAGGTGAAAATCCCAGAGACTCGTTCAAGAGCAGCCTCACCGATGGGGTGGGTGTCGAAGTACTGGATGGACGCCCGTATGACAGCGGAGAACATTTTGTCGTGCAGGCGGCGGCTGGAGCGCATGCACATCACGAAGAAGAGCACCGTGCGGCCCAGGGACAGCAGGAATAGACAGGCCACCAGAGCTGCCCACAGCCATCATAGCAAAGAGGGTTTTAAATTTTAAATCATAGACACAATAAGCAAGTATTAATGAGGTAACGAAAGAACAGCATGTAGACAGTATTGAAGGGGAATAATTGTAAATCACAGTTCTGATGCTTGGGGCTTCAACAACATATAAACTATTTAAAAGCATTAGCTGGCAAAACAGTGCACAATAATTTCAGAGCACCAGCGGCATCAAAAATTGACATGCATCTGCTTTTGTGAATGAATTAAATATTACATCCAAAGTCATCTCAATAAGTTTCAACAATAAATCTTGATATTATACCATTACATGTCCTCTCATTCGAGATGACCTGTGTTCAAAAGTTAGGAAAGTACTAATAATAAACTCATCTCAAATAAGGCACCAGCTGTGCCACCGTGGCACCTGCCATCATAATTTATTGACTTTTATCAGTGGAACTAATCCTAGAAATTCATACCTAAACAGTGATATCATTCTGTGAACAAAGCATTGCAGTTAATCGGCTACGTTTGTAATCTCTCACACTATGTTTCAAGCAAGACGCTCCGAAGTAATCACTTTCTGCATCATGGATCAACGCCTAAATCAACCACAGTTGAAGATAGGACAATTTTTCACTTACGTGGAAACGTTCTTGTGGATTGAATTTTCTCATGTGAACTAATTCGTTGCAAAATTCAGAATTCACATAAATTTCAAGGCTAATTTCGATGTGTCCATGCTCCAGTGTGATGAAACCAAACGCAAATTCATATAGACAACATGCAGAGTCCTTTCAGCTATGGGAACCTGGAACTCAAGCTTAACAATAAATTACAACTGACATGCGTAGACGATGATATTGGTGGAGGTGTCGAGGTAGCCTGGCGGGAGAGTGAGGTCTGGCGGGAACTCTGTTGAGTTGAGTGTCGAGTTGACGTCGATATCGTCGTTTGTGGCATAGCCTCGCAGCTGTTCACCATTCGTCCTGCAAAGACGAATATACACAACTTGATGAAGAAGGAAGTTAATGCATACTTATCTATACGTTGTTGAGAGTACATCAAGTTCAGATGATCAGATTATAAGTTAGTTTAAAAACCCTCAACCAGAAAAAGAAAGCACCGTTTTATCTGGAATGAAGGAAATTGGAAATCTGTGCACATGGTGTGTCCTCTTTCCATGTGCATAAAAATAGCATGATTGAATTAAGTTGATGGAGCAAAATACATACAAACATTGGAGGAAAAATTAATAAACAAAGTTCAGAAAGGGAAATGAGTTCTCACAGGGACGTCAAACTCATATTACTATAATTATTTGACGTATGTGGAGCTCGAAATTACCTACGCATAAGTGTCACTGAGAATTCAACTGCTTGAAACCTAGGGAGAGTGGAGCTATTTAATGTTTTTCTACGCTTTTTTCACGCGGAAATATGAGGGTAAAAAGTAAAACCCCTCTTGGAACCGAACCTCCAATGATAATTATTGGACATAGTCCGGGTTTGGTAGCGTTCTGATTTATCTTCTACATTGTTTTGAGAGAACAGGTTCTTACGTGTACTTGTGAAGTGACAACAGATGTGCTCAAGTTGCAATATAGCAGGTAATGAAAGTCTTCGTGCCCTTTCTCATAATCTATCAAACACAAAAAGGAGACGATAGAAATTCATAGATTAGATGACGGCTTTAACAGCACATGATACAAAAGTATTTAAATATCTATAGACAAGCCATCGTAACACTCCGCGTGGTAACGAGAGCAATTCGATTTTACAGGGCACTCATTGCGCCTGAATTAGATTTGGTACATTTTCTGGAATTTTCTTCAATTTCATTAAAAATAGGAGAGCAAAAATCACTGATAAAAATTTCATTATACTGAGAACGTTTCGGGCTAAAACCCATCATCAGCTCATTAAAAGACATATATGTCAGATTCTTTTAATGAGCTGATGATGGGTTTTAGCCCGAAACGTTCTCAGTATAATGAAATTTTTATCAGTGATTTTTGCTCTCCTATTTTTAATGAATTAGATTTGTGCTCTTTTAGGCGAGTGGCAAAGCCATGTTGCTCGCGAACGATGTAAGAGATAATCAGCTGATGCTGGACGTGAATGCTAAGTCGAAATTGAGATTGCAACAGTTTATGTGAACATTGGAACTGGGTTGGAAGCATAGTAATATCGTGAGCATGATGCACATTGTGATCTATTTTTTCTGATCACAGAACAGTATGTGTTAGGGCTTCTAGTAAATCAAAATGCTCAAATTCAGACTGTAAAAAAATGCCTATTAATAAATTCCATTTCTGGCGTAGAGAGACGCGCTACCCTATTGAACAGGCCCTATTCTGAATTTATTGCTGCAGAATATAAAAGTCCAGGTACAAAATTTGGAAAGAATACTGCATAAAAACCAGGCGTACAGAAATCTACCCACCAGTATGACAGCCAGTAATCAGTGCCCGAGAAAAGCACTTGTGCGCAAACAGTGAAGATCACCAGGAACACGCATAAGATCCAATGGCCGGCGCTCAGAAGATACGTGACGTAAATTTTACCCGACACAGCTCCCGTGGAACGCAATTCATTGTACTTCTTGTCGGCCGGAATCAATTTCTCATTTAAATTTTTTTTCTCTTCCAGCTTCTCCTTCGCAACTTTGGCTTTATCATCAATATAGTCATCCTTTGGGAGGAAAAGAAATTTATTCAGTTACTCGAGGTTATACCGCGGGGCATAGGAACTGTTTTCGAAAAGGTAACATTTTACGTATGACGTACATTTTTAAAATTAATACCAAAGTCGAAAACATTTTCCACATTGAAACAAAAGCCGACTCTGATAGAATATTCCTCGTGGATGACGACACTAGACGTGGCAAATTTTAAAGAACGGCGTAACCACATTTTTCACCTATTGCTCATAATATTTAGTAATTTTCAACAACGTAAGGTAACGACTGGTACATTTGCCACCACCCATAGTCCGCTTCAGGGTTTCCTGTGTTTTTTCACTAGAAGATGCAAAAATTTGACTAAATGAAAACTAGATTATTATTGGGAATAAATATTTGATTTAATTCACCACTATACAGAGGAAGTCTCACATTGATAGAGTCTATGGAGCCATAAACATTGAGGGCGGGTTTCCACAGCGGAGCCTCGTCCTCGTGTCGTTTCAGGCATCCACTGCCTCCGATGGAACCTCCTGTCAGACAAATGGAACTATTATCTCCCAGTTAAAAAATCGGGTAAACAGTTGTTGTTGGTAGTTTTGATAACGAACTGAAAAAATATTTTAGAGATTTAATAGAGCGCTGTCCTGCAGTACCGCGTTACCAAGCACTGACATGCGTCGTATCAACAATCCCTATCGGTAAATATCCCACATGACCAATACTAGTCCAAAAAGCTACTGGCGGCTCACTTATAGGCAGCATATGAACTTAGGCAAGAAGCACAATAACAACCCCAAGACTCACGGCGCATGCAGTTGGTGGAGCTTCTGTGGGCGACGTGTGCTCGAGGCACCTTGATGAAGTCTGCCTGAGATGCGACTTCCTTCTCCTCCTGCAGTAGTGACGTGAAGTCCAGACCTTTGTTAACCAGCTGGCTGTAAGTGCCCTGCGCCTCACAACGTCCCTGCAAGAATGTGAACACGGTATCATAATAATTCTTGACAAGCTGGTTAACAGCTGCTTTGGGCTTCACAGCGGCAGTCATACACCTGAATGTATTCGATTTTTCAAATTCATCAAATGTTGTTAGTTAGCACCGGTGCCTCGTAAACAACTAAGTCTCAATCAGGAACACAAAGTAAACACTTCTGGGCACTGACGCTCATAGTGAGATAAAATTCTTTCTGACCATACCGATTTTGGTGTACCTCTTTCAGGACGAGGATGCTGTCGGCGGCGTGGATGTACTGGAGCTGGTGGGTGACGAGGATGATGGCTTTAGAGCGCAAGTGAGTTCGAATGCAGCGTTGGAACAAGTGGCGGCCCACGACCGTGTCCACGGCACTCAGGGGATCGTCCAGCAGCAGAACGTCGCCATCCATGTACACAGCCCTGACACCCGCAGCAAAACGTAAGAACATACGCAGCGCACTCAAATAGTTTGCTTTAATTTGCTCTCTCATAACATCAGCGATATCTTTTTTCATGAAGAGAGGAGTTACCAACGTAACGAAAAAGTTTTCTTGGGGGATAAACGCAAACAAAACAGCCGATTTCGTGAACAGAAAAACTTTCAGAGTCAATTGGAAACATAATTTTAAAAATGAAAAACATTAACGAAAAGGTGCGATGCCGAGATTAATACGTGGTACAATGACAAATTTTACGAAATGAAATCTGTGATGTAAATTTCCGCGGAAAAGTTTCCCCACAGAGTATCTGAAGGGGGTAAAATTGCATTGTGAAGATTTCAATGTCAATATCATTTGTCAACAAACGTTTTGCCACTCAGATAATAGTGTGTGATTAATACTGACGCAAGTATGCTAATTCATAATCTTTCACCAGTATTATTCTATCACGTCAAGTTCTTGAGACGAGCATGTATACTCTTCTATTTCGCAAATGAGCAGTGCTGCTTCGGCTACGCAGTGAATGGATGTGTCGTGTGCGTTTGGTTCCTGCGATCACGATGTTAGCTTTACGCTCATAGAAGTGGTGTTATAGTTGAGACATTAAAGTTCTGATGTTATAACTGCGGTGCTATAGTTTTGGTGTTTCAGTTGTAGTGCTATGGTTGGGATGCTATAGTTATGGTGCTATAGTTGTGGTACTATAGTGGTGGTGCTATAGTAGTGTTGTTGAAACGGTATCGCATCCTCTGATTAATTGTTTTTCATATCTATTCTCCCATTAATTTGTAATCGATAGTATGTAATAGGATACAAGCAAACTAAATCGAAAAGATGATTTAGTTAGTTCAAGTCTCCTTGACTACAACAAAAGTGTTTCAAGCGAAGGAAGGAAAAAGACAAAAGTCAATTTAAAGTTAAAGGGAATGGATAATCTATAAACAGGGTGTGTGTTCCCATGCAAAATTTTCCATCGCATGGAAATATTTTCAAGTTAGGAAGGAAGTTCATAAAACAAATTAATAGTAGTAGAAAAATAGTAGGTACTGTAAAACAGAACAGTAATGAATTTTAAAATGATGGTCCGTAATAAAACAAAAGGAAAATTATTTCAACTGAAGGAAAGCCTACCTAACCTTTAGCTTGTGACCTTACATTTTCCGTCTCGGAGTGCTAAATCGAAAACACGAATCAGCAAAGATGTGCCGTAATATATGTAGTGGGAAATGTAAGTTTCTAGTTAGAGACGGTTTCGGCAACACCGAGGAGTTACGGAAATCCGCTACTCAGGACCGCTAGGCGCTAGGCAGTTACCCTCTAGACTTAGCAGCGTCAACAGTTTATGACGACAAAGTGTGTTAATATATCTGAAGGTTGTGACTAAGTACTTACTACCTCTAGGACTCTTTTACTCACCCTGTCTATTCTGATTGCACTTTCCATAATTCCTGCTCCTCTCTTTTCTTTCTTGGCCTAAACCTTGATTAAGAGTTACATGGAGCTAGGAGGATATTGTAAAGGTGAGTGGTATTATTAACCTGATGTCTATTTGCTATGGGTCTATTTACCATGATTACTATGTTCTGTGTTATTGATGGGCTATATTGAATTTGTTAGGCTTTTATAGCCGTTACCCAACTAATTAATATGCCTGCTATGCTACAGTAGGTATATAATGTGACGAAACATTTAATTCGTCTTGATAGGTTATGTAATTTTATTTCGTTTCGCTGGGTAATACATTGTTGGGTTAGATGACGTGAACAGAGCAACGCGAAGGGATATTGGAATGTTTGGTAGATCAAATATCTTGACCGTCGAACAGCTAGAAAGGGGAGAAAATTTGTCGTATAGAGTTAGTCCAATTTTCGTTTCATGTTCTCCGAGCTCAAAAGGCTTGCCATTCATCGCTGTCACTGTGCGGTCAACACTTGCACCAGCCTGCTGACTCAGGCACACCTCGGGCCCACCACACACACAAGCACAACACAGGCTTGCGACACAACATACACACAACGCACACAAAACACATCAACACACGCGTCGAAGCAGCCTCAAAGCGTGAGAAAGAGTTCAAAAATCTACAAGGGGGCGTAACCTAAAGTGAGGGCTCCGTCTCAGCCATTCACCGACCTGGAACAGCGTGGGTGCCTACGTGGCGTACGATACGCACCAATTAGAATTCGAAACGTCACGACAAGCGAGAATTCCACCAATCAGGATTAGAACGCTGTCTTCAGAACTGCGAACATTCGTGAACATTCGAGAAGGATCCGAGCGACGTACATATAAGGGTACGACAAGAAGAATCGAGGGCTGTTTCGCTGGGTTTCGCAACAAGGATAGAGTGAGGGCACGTAAACAGAGTACGCCGGCTTCGCCGGTGTGCCTCGCACAAGAGCACCAAAACTTTAACATCTGTGTGAGGATATCGAAGTCTCACGAGTAAAAAGTCGGGAAAACAGCAGCCATCGAAGTATCAACTTGCAGCAGAAATCCGCTCGAAGTACATCAGCTTCGCGGCAACGATCATCAAGTGCAAACGTGTCAACGACTACAGCGAAAGCATTCAGTTTGTCTACGCCAGTCCCAATCTTACAGGCAACTCCAGCATGCCCCTTGGATACACGCAACTACGAAAGCTGCAGTCATACAGCATCAATCCTGCGAAAGCTACAGTGATCAAGCTCCTTCGGCACTCAAGAGCTGTGAACGTATCGCAGCCCAAGCAGCACCGGCGAGGCAGACAGCGCGAGAAGCAACAGCGGATGCAGGCCCGATCGGCCGTACATTCGCACATTCTTCAAGCCCCAAGTGGAAGCGGAGTTCGACCAACGCCAACGATGCATCACAGAAGAGCTAGGGTGATTTTATGGTATTGAGGATTCAATAGAGTGATTACAGGGATGCAAGTTGGAAGCAAGAAGCACATGGAAAAAGTGTTGTGAAATGGCGCGCTATGCGGAGTGATTTGTTTTGTTTAGAGTAATGTTGAGAGTTTCACGTCGTGCGTAGCGCAAAGTGTTGCACATTTTGACACCTTGTGGTGAGCAAGGATGTTACTCTGTCATGCGTTGTCCTCATTACTTCGAGATCTCATATTATTTAGAATTTGCCTTAAATTTTGTACAACCGTTAATCATTTGCACACGCTTAGTAATTTATAATCTGGAGTCTCGGTGAGCATTACACTCATTTTCTTCGAATACCATGTCGCATTGAATTTTTATGTCAGGAATGTCATGTGTACTTTTCATTATTGCACTCGTGCCCCTTTGATCATTTCGTTTAGATTTTTGTGTGCTTTTACTCGCGTGTTCCACGTTCAAGAATAAAAATATGTTTAAATCTTTCAAATTTTGTCGTTATTGTCCATGCTGATAAATTTCAGGTAAACTCGTGGTGCACTATGCGAACACTACTATTTCTAATTTCCACCTCTCTGTCACCCCCTCGTTCTGTCTATTTCTATCTTTAATTTCATTTTCCATCTTCGACTATCGAGGTTTGAATTCCTCTATCGGTAACGAGAGGCCGACAGGCCCAAGCTCGTATCGTAACAATAATATGTGCCCAGACAACTTTTGTGATATCTGTTGAAGGTATACTCCGAGCAACCAAGGGAAATAGCTGACTAAAATTTGACTTCCTTATAATCATTATTGTGGTTATAAAGTTAATGACCAAGATTTGCCATTGGCCCCTCACAACTCTTGTACTGTGTGTTATCAGGGGCCCACACAGTTTTTAGATGGTTTTTAGTTTTGCTTCAATTTTTTTTTTTTGAATGAAGTTAAGCTGTGGTTTTGAAATAAAGCCAAATTTAAGTTTCTAAAATGAAATCAAGTTTCGGTTCTTGGAATTAAATCAGGTTTTGCTCTGCAGAGTGAAGCCAAGTTTTGATTTTTGGAATGAAGTCAAGATTTGTTTCTTGGAATAAAGTTTAGTTTTTATTATTGGAAAAAGTTTTGTTTTCATTATTGGAATAAAGTCAAGTTCTGGTTTTTGAATGAAATCAGATTTTGGTTTATGGAAGGATGTCAATTTTTCATTTTAGAATGAATTCAAGTTCTTATTTTTAACACCGATACGAGTTCTGTTTTCCACGGCTGGGGTTTTGCCTAAACTATCAGAAGCCAGGAAAGTAGTGCCAAACCAATTGAATTGAGAAGAAATACTGCAAATTGCAAACTGACCTGGCGAGGTTGACGCGCGCCTTCTGACCGCCGCTGAGTGCAATGCCGCGCTCGCCCACCAGCGAACGGTCGCCATCGGTCAGCATTTCCAGATCGGCCTCCAGACCGCACACTGAAACATGTGTACGATAGTACTGAGCTTTATACTGCTGCAGTACGTGGACTGCAGTATCATGTGTACTTCAGAATCATTCATGCTGCTGCAGCTTGTGCAATGCTGCATCACATGTACAGCTGCACAACGTGTACTACTGCATAGAGTTTACTATTGCATCACATGTAGTCTGTACTGGTGCATCACTTAAGAGATCGCAACAGCTAAAATAGCTTTTACAACAAGACTTAAGCCAAAAGGCTGTGAAACATATACGTTTGACATACATGTGAATTTGGCAATCTCTCAAGCCTTGTTTTCGTCGCAGAGAATTTAACATTGAGGAAAATTTTGAACGTTCCCAGATCATCACTCATACTGAATGTTTGTGCTGAATTTGGTAAGCATAAAACATTTCATACCCTAAGTGTGCGTTTTCCTCTTCTCAAACAAAACAATTTGGAAAAACGGAAAACGGAAAAACAAAGAGAAGTTGTTGTAGCACCTAGAGCCGGACCATTAAAATTAAAGCTTGCTGACGGCACTTAGATAAACTCATTCTGAGCGGCTTTAAAATTTACTTATCCTTTAAAGCATTAGAATCAACTCGTTCTGAACAGCATTGAAATTAACTCATTACAACCGGTATTAACATTATTCCATTCTGTGCAGCATTAAAATTAACTCATTCAAAACATATCCAAAAATAACCCCACTCTAAAAAGCTTTTAAATTAACCTATTTTAATTAACCCAGAAATTAACTCATTTCAAACGGGACTATGAGTAACCCTTTTGACACGGCACTAAAATGATTTCATTCTTAGGAGCACAAGATGACACGTGTGCTGGTACCTTCGATGACTTTGCTGTACTTCTTCTCGTCATAGTCCTTCCCGAAGAGAATATTCTGCCGGATAGAGCCGGAGAAAATCCAAGGCTCTTGCGAGGCGTAGGCGACCTTGCCTCTGACCACCACGCTGCCACTCCGAGCCGGCAACTCCCCCAAGATGCAGTGCAGCAACGAGCTCTGTAGGTGTGGGAAACATGTCCAGTTATCTAGTAAAAATGTTGGTTGGAAACTTAGAGAACAACGATGAAAACCCAAGAAACTCCTTGATCAATGCAGAAATAGTGTGTATTTGCAATAAAATGCAATATATTCAGTAGCGGAGTTGTCACTTTTACAACATCAAAATTTAGATGATAATTATTAAGCAGTATTAAGTTATCTATACTCATGCAATTAGATTCAATCGTTTACTAAAGTGTCAGTCAAACACTCGTTCCTGCGGTAGAAACAATCAGATTTCATTGATTAATACCCTAATTAGGATAAAGATGATCTTAACCCTGTGAGTACAAAATTTCAATTAGTTTATTAATGATGAATTTCCAGGGGAAAAGTGGTTTGTACCCTGGAATATGAGTGAAATTGCCCTAGTGTGAGTGTTTTTCGTTAAGCAAGCGCCTATTTCTACATTTTTATTTAAAAAATTATGAGTCCTTAAAGCTCTATGCTTGGCGAGAGGAATTTTCGAAATTGAAAATAAAGTTTTTCAGTTTTTTTTAAAAAATCAGAAGTTTTTGCCCAAATTTATCAGAAAACGAAGGTCAGAAAAAGTTATTTAAGCCAAATAGGGTTATTGAATATGTTGCACGGACCCTGTAGTTTGAACTTAGAGGTAACCAATAGTAAATTACGCGAGCAGGCTTCTGGAATGTCTAAAAAATATTTTCATAAATGATTTTAATTTCCTTAATTTTGTTAACTATTTCAAAAAATTCCCTCACAGGTTAAATTACTTTAAAATTATGTTAGATGCTCTAAACTGGAAGCACTACACATCTTGCCACTATAGAGTAACCCTCAGTACCCAAAGAGTTAAGAGAGGAAAGAGAAGGGAACTATTAAGATCGGAATTAAGGAACGGGGAATCTGTACACAAGGTTTGTCTTTACACACTGCGCATAGAAACAGCAAGATCAAAATAAATTTACGAAACAAGATAAAAGTCGAAAAATAAAGTAGTAAATGCTAGCAAACGAGTGCCGTGAAGTGTGAAAAGGCAATCCATAACAAATAAATAAGTTATTGTAGTTCAACAGGAAGAAAGCTTGACCTTACATATCTTCCTGGAAGCGCTTATTACCATAGATGTATAAGTTGTATCCTCCTGAGAGGAACGACAACCAGGAACAAAATCATTATGGAAGCCGATAAAAGAATGAAAATATAGGTAGCCTGTTCAATTCTTCGAAGGGACAAAAACTAACGCCCTAAGAAACAATGATTTACGTTAGGTAGTGTAATAAAACTAGATGGAGCAGCTAGTGCTTTGCCTCGCCATAAGCTACGTAAAAAGTATAAAATCCCGAGGTTTTGAAGATCCCAAGGAAATGCATTGCAGTAGCTCTGTTACTTGTTTTTAGTTTGCTGAGTCGAATTTTTTGCATTGTTTGAAGCATCAAAAAGCACAAGAGTAAGCATTATCAACCAACAAAACTTGGAGCATACATTCATAGGAATAGGAAAACATGTTTGCAAAAATAGCAAAGAAAGGTTATAAAGCTGGAGAACAAATGAACAAGACACGAAAGCGGATAGACGGCTGGATATGGAGGCTCTCCGTCGTCCATCTGGGGGTTGAAGAGACGTAGACGACACACGCTAAGCTATTAATTTCAGGCATTCTGAATTTGGGAAAAACACCAGGTTTTAGGACAAAATAATTTCTACATTGTCAAAAAAATTCACATTGGATTTTTTTTCTTACGTTTTCCTCAAGTTAGAATCAATCGAGTTACCCGAAAGATTCAAAATTAAATGTAAAGATCGAACCGGCTTGCATTTTTTTAATTTCACAGAATAATAGAAAGGCGATCCGAACTTCAATTTGCATTTTAGTAATACATCTTGTTCGTTAAATACATCCTTCTCATCCCGCTATGTTTCGAATAGAATTTAATTTACCAGCTCATTTTTCCTCATTAAAAATGCACATTTAAATAATTTCCAACCCATCACTTCTCAGATTCCAAATGAGACTCATTTTCTCCGGACTAAAACTCGACACCCACCTACTAACGTTTGCTCCAACTCAAGAGGTTTGAAACATCGTCGACCTAGATTTCAAAACGGTTTTCGCGCAGCAGCAAAGACCATAGGCAAATACCAACCTTGCCGGCGCCGACGGGCCCAACGACAGCAAGCAGCTCACCGGCCCGCACAGCAGCCGTGATGTTGCTCAGCGTCGGCACCGTGCCCTCCTCCGTCCACTTGGCTGTGAGTTCGCTGATCGCTATACCAGTTGCCTAAATAAGGTAGAAACAGATCACACTGAAATACGCCTGTAATTGATAGTGAGGTTTAAAATAAAATAGACATAAAATGTATTGGGCGACATTGGAAATTTTAAAATTCTGTCCATAATTGTTCTGAAATTGAATAATTAAGATTGCTTGCTGTGAAATATTAATTAAAAAAAGGAATAGTTTGATCAAGAAGGGGATTCAGAGTGTTACATCGCTCGCTTCAAATTCAAGTTGTTTACAACGGTTATTATAGCTCCCTGTTTCATCGTTGTCACCAAATGTTAAGGATCACCATGTCATAAGGTATTTAAATACCACTGCTGCAGCATCAGATGATAGATTTCAGGTTTTAAAGGACCTAAATTTGTTTTTTTCAGATATTCATTCTAATAAAATATTCAATATACGCTGCCATCAGTTTCCAAATAAACAAATCGTTCAGATTTTAATGTATAATTCATTTGACAAAAATGCTTTTGAATGATTCATTTTGGTTGTCGTTATCATGTAATTATTCAGGGTAATCATGCTAAGGACATCAATAAGCTTGTATTTCCAAACCCTCAACACGTGAAGGAACAACGCGTTGAGTTATTAAAATTTATTTGGTGGAAAGAGCCACAATCCTGATAACTTAAATAAAACCAAACCCACTAAATGTTTACATAATAAATAAAATTCTACGTTGTTGAGATTGCAATGACAGAATTATATTCATCAGAGCGAAGTAGTAACTCTGGATGACGCAGAACTCTCGTAGAAGACGCGCAGAGAATCGGAGAAAAGGGTGATGATGATATGGAGAAAAAGGTTGGCTTTCACATGACGCCGACGTACATACGAGTAGGTAGGACTGATGAAAGCTGGGTAGCGGCCTGAGTGTTTGATAATCATGGTGTGAAAGATTCTTTGGAGGATCTTGAAAGATGGCCCAGATGCTAAGACGTTTCAACGAGAACATACTGTCTCTCTCACGAGTGAAGTCTTCTTCCCTAGGCATTATGGGAATTATGTTGGCCAGACGCACTTCTCCCTTGTAGTATTGCAATTGTTCGTATATGCGATATAGCTGGTTGTATGAACCACAGTTTTTCGTAGTCACAGACATTCTGAGGAAAAGTACACGCTGTACTAAACAATAATATTTCGGTGAAACGAAGAATTGCTGAATGAAAAACTGAAAGAGTTGATTACCGATTTCTCCTACCAAGAAGAAATAATCAAAATAATAGTTTGCATGCCCTACGAAATAGCCACACTATGTTGCAGTATACGATGGACAGCTTGTTTGATCCCACACCGAGAAAAAAATTTTCACAAAACTGACACACTTTTGTGTGACAAGTTGTCACAAAACCGGCACACAAAAGTGTGTCAACAATGTATATTATCAGTTGATGTATTGACACACTTTTGTGTGTCATGGGTTTATACCACACACTTAACGCAAGTCAATTTTATTTCACACAAATATTTCACATTCTCAGACTGGCGCTGATTACACAGATATACACACAACGTCTAACAATTAGAACAAAAATTAGCGAGAGTATTAAGATTTTTCAGAGAATTATGCTCCACTCACAAAATCTAAATAGAGTTCGGTTTTCAACAAAAAAATGAGTCATTTGAAATATGAATTTATGATTTAACTCTCTCAACCACTTTAATATGTGGTCAAAGAAAATACTCCAATATTCATCAAAATATTTCTGAATAACGGTTTGACACACAGGTGTGTCAAAATTTCTCTCGGTGCACATTTATCAGATCCTAATAGCTCACTGACGAGTACAAGTGCCATCCCGCTATCAATGGTTCCAATATTTCGACAGCAGTCAAGAATCCCATTCTAGTCAACACAGCAATACTCTATCCAAACAGCAAGATGTATAGGAGATTGCGTAAGAATAATTTTTTCGAGGTATCTTCAGCGTAGATTGTCCCGAAGAAAATTTTGTCCACCACATTCAACTGATATAATTACACTTATCTTCAACTCCACGTATTTTGTTCTTGAAAGTTTTAGGACTGTGGTCACCTATAGTCCACTAAGGGGCCTAACAAAGACGTCTTGCCAGAGCTCGATAATAAAAAATAATACTTTTAATTATTCATTGAAAGGTAACAGAGAGCTCAAGCTTTTACGATACAATTCACAAGAAAATAAACTTGGGCGAAAACTACATAAAGCATGACCTGGAAGGAACAACAAACTTCAATTTGATGTGACATTCACAGGTATTATTGAAGTGCGCCAGACGATCTAAACACGAAGCTTACAATTAATTTTTTGAAAGAGAAAAACTATTTTAAGTTCATGCTAGTGCTGAAAGAGGGAAGAAGAGCTGCACGCACCTCATTGGGCCCAATGTCCTCCACGTGGTCAATTACGTGGTTGTCACCAAGTTCCTCCAGCTCAAAAAATTCCTACAGTGAAAAATTCAACGTTAGCATACAGGAACTAACCTCATAAAAATATCGGAATGACAGATAATTTTACACTAACCCAAGGATAGGATGAATCACTTGACAGAACATGAATGAAAACACACTGAGATAATGAATGTCACACTTTGGCATCCAATTTTTTACCAATGATTTCGAATATTGATACTAAAATTAACTATTAGACGAATTCTTAAATTATCATAAGAATAATGAAACCGACATTAAAACGAGCGTTTTAAAAAATTTGCGGACAAATTTTTAACTGATATCTCGTTAACTTTAGGTTAAACCAAGGCTTAAAATGATTTTGCGTCTGAAATCCTTTTCGGTTAGTAAATAACACAAACACGTGACGCACTCGTTTCCTAAATACTTCGGACAAAAGTATGAGATGAAAAACGATCACCGACCACCTAATCTAATTCTAACGTTTAAACTTGTAAACACTACTGACTCTTTATTGTGAGGAGTCTCCCTCAAGTTAAACTTTTCGCTTGAAGTTCAACATTGTTGCTCACTTATTTATGCAAACTAATTTTATGCATAGATAAGAAAAACATACTCAGCGCCTTAACTTATGTTTGCCAACGTCAGTTTTGTAAGTATCTCACTCTAACTCGCTGCAACACCAAAAATTAACCTGGATACAAATTTTACGACACATCTCCTTGCCTCATCGTTCACCGTTTCTCAAAACGAAACAAAATAGCCCCAAATGAAGAGAAATATATTTTTCTCTTCAGCACAAGATTGCATGAAACAATCTTTTCTGAACCTACGTTGCAGCGTCAACAAAACCTCAAGAACTTCACACACTAGTTACGTTTTTGTGGCTGTACATTTTAAGTGCAAAGTACTATACATTGTGAAGATCAAATGCACCAAACCTAGTTCAGAAGGAGAAGCAGCAGAACGAAATGGTACCTGCAACCGCTGGCAAGATACGAGCGTCTCCGATCCTATCGATATGGCCGAGGGGAAGATAAGCGTCATGACTAGGCGTACGTTGTTGACCAGGGCGCTTGTGACGAATACCTGTTGATATTACGGTGAGTTGAAGTGTTGGCCAGAACGTAAGTTTAGAGATAGACGTAATAATAAAGTCCCAACGTACGCAAACTATCGATTTGCGGACGCTGATGTCAGTCGTTGGTTAGGATGTATATAATCTTAAGTCGTGTACCGTAATCTTAAGTACTTCCCAACATGGAATGACAGATAAACATGAATGTGTAGGATAAACATGATACAATTAAAAACTATGAAAAATATTTAAAAAATGTTATACCAGCCAGATGATAAGGTTTCTATCCCCAATTCAGTGAATTTACTACTCATGATTAAAAAATGGAAACGAATAATAATATACAATTTTTAAAATTCATCCCTGAAACAATACACTAAATAAAAATGTCAACGTTTTTCGGAAATCAATACATAGAAAACTCCAAAACTAGCCATTGAAATGAGCATTTGCATTTATCCTAATAATGAAGAGCATGAGACACCCAGCACATGATAAACTCAGCACATGCTACAGACTGCACATAAAACACTCAACACACAACACACTGGCATACAGACACGTGGCACACAACACACATAACACCCAACACAATAGACACACAATACACATGGCGCACAACACACATGGCACGAAACACACACGGCTCACTACACACATGTTTGTTAGGTTATTCAGTCGTATTTTGTTACAAATATGTTTAGTGAACAGGTCCTGATTCGAGAACAAAAAAGTAATCAGGAAATTAGTTATGGAGCTGTAATTCTGTCTGACATCCGAACTTGGTGAGTACCTGTAATAATTTCAATTTTTGCATGCTCTCTGTAGTGTATTACTACGTTAATGCTGTGTTTATGCTATACCAGTGCAAAATTAGTTATCAATTATTTGTTTGCGTGGAGATGTACCATTCTTCCAATCCGAGATTCCTTAGTCAATGCAAATTAGCGGGGGGAATACGTCTCTGATATTGAAAAGTATCATGAATGTAAATATTTTTCTAACATTTTGCTTGTGTCATTTGCATAATTATTAATATTTTGGGTGGAGGTTCACCGTTCCTCCAATTCGAGATCACCGCGTTAACCCCGAGAACCCATAAAAACGAATTTTTGCCCAATGTCGATAATACTTCATAATTTACTTACATGTGGTCCCAATATGACGCATATAAAGTTAGAGTCTGAAAATGTCCTTTTTCATGGGAGTGACAGGCCGCCCACCTGAGTGGGCGCTGTGCATTAGAGGGGTCTCGCTGTCATTTGGATACTGGTGCATGCAAGTGCCACTCATGCAAACATTACTGCATTTCAATGTGTGTATATTACACCAATTACTTTTTTCTTGTATTAAATTAAACAAACCATTATTTTATACAAATTTAATAGAAAACCAGAAACAAAAATAACATAGCTGGCTATGCGTAGAATGAATCAATTTCCTCGAATCAAAATATTTCTAGAAATTGAGCGACAAAGAAAATATAAAACACAGCTCCGCTTGTTTTGTATGAATGCTGAAAAGACTTGCATAATTACATAGATCAGCATTTTGTTCCTTTGGACGACATTCAAGGAGTGTGATACTGGAGCCACCACTCAACATTTAGAGCGACGTCACACTTTGGACACATTGGGCGAATATTCTTTTTACACACACCACATCGTCGCTGTGTTGGTCCCATTACAACATTGTGGTTCATGCCAATATATCTTCCTGTTGTGCTGATATGACGTGAGACATGGTTCTTAGTCAGACTGGCTGAGGGAACTAGCAAGCTAGAAACAATTTCTTGGGTAAATTTCAGTTGAGTCGTTGACCTTATTTTCTTAAAGTACACCCAACCATTTACAAAGGTTGCATTGAGCAGGAATCGAATGATTGTATAATACCATACCCGTTTGCGAAAAGCAACTCTATACTTTGCTCTGAACTGGTCTAACAAATCGACGCCACCCATACCCTTCTTGTAGTGCTGTATGAACTTTGGCTGAGGCACGCTTGCAACTTTCTTGTGCTTGGCAGACCAACGATTACAGCTGCCCAGCGCCAGAGCACTGTCCATGTTGTTTGTCCCAACAATGACGTCTTTGTTATCTTGCCAGTGAACTACAGGAAGATTCTTCTTCTCTTCGACGAAGACTTCAGACTCACCTCTGTGCACCAAGGAATAATTCGTGAGAGGCATGCCACGAATTTTACCTTTTCTGAGTGTTCCTGTGAGGTTAATTTTTGAAGTTGTGAACTTTTCCAGAAGTGTCTGCGTGGTGAAGTAGTTGTCAACAAAGACATGGCTTTCTACTGGTACAAATTTTAGAGCCATGTACGACACCACAGTCTCGTCAACACCCATACCATCTTCTTTGCCGGTGCCCTTCCCTTCATACAAGATGAATTTTATCAGAGCGCCTTCACGTGAACACAAGCACCAGAACTTATAACCAAATCAGACCTGCTTCCCAAGAATGAATTGTTTCAGACAGTGGCGACCATAAAATGGTTCTATAGACTCATCTATGGCCCAAATCTTGGGAAGAGGTTCAGCCATCTTAGCGAAAACTTCATTGAATTGGCCCACCAGAGGCCTCACTTTGAATAGACGGTCTGTAGTGTCAATGGCTGTATTGTCAACAAAGTGTAGGCTTGCCATAATTTGTTCATACCTATTTCTAGACATGACACACTCAGCCACAGCCAGGTTTCTTGCCTCTGACTTTGTTGACCAGAATAAGAGATGATTTGGCACTGTTACATTGCCAGAGAGAATTAGATCGCCCAAAAAATGGTACATCTCTTCTTTCTTCAGAAACAGTTTTTTTTCAAATTTTTGTAGGTGATGGCTATTTGATTCCAATACAATCAATTCAATTATGTCCTTCCAAAAATGTTTGAAAACGTCTATGGGATCACTGTTTTCGGTCTTCCATTCATTTCCTACAAAGAGGAGATGATTGTCTTTGTGAACTGCTTCATCTGTCTTGCGGAATTGTTTTTTTACCCAACTGAATGAAAGTTTCTCCATTTTCCTCTTCTTTGTGGCTTTTTGAGATGTTCTAGATTTCTTTGTATCATAGCTTAGCAGACTGGAGTCATCAGTTCCATTGATACCTTAGTTCATTTCTTGTCGCTCCCCTGACCTAGTATTTAGTATGATATTGGCTGGCATGGCTAGCATACGACTTCCCAAAAGATTTACATTTTCTTCCACAATAACATAAAAGTTATTCATTTCGTTTACGTCTGAGTCTGCTCCTTTCATCGGTGGCTCAAGGGCGATGTCTTAACTGACAGCTTCATCTTCTTCGTCCGACAAAGTGTAAAGGTAGGCCACAGCATCTTCTACATTCTTGAAGGGTCTGGTAAAAAATTGCAAATTTAGCATTCTTATAATCATATATTGCCAATTAGTGAGAAAAAAATGTGTCATTTGCGAGAATAAAAATGTCAGATGTATAATTTTCTATACCTATACACAAATGAGAAGCTCCATAGACATATGAGTATAATTAGTTACCAAAAACTAGAAATATGTGGCGGGCGAGAAAGCGTCAATATCCTTTGCAGTGACTGTGTCCGGCCAGCGCCCACTCTAGTGGGCGGCCATATTCATTCATCAGTAAATTCCTCACTATCACTGCAATTGCACTGAAAAACACACATTCGTACCACTAATTTCTTCTTAATATATTTCTAAGTAATATTTTCAATATATAAAATACTTTGCGAGATTTTGCCATCAACATACCTATTGGTGGCCATGTTTGAGAATCAGCTGCAAGCAAACCCGTTACCACACTCCTCAACGACTCGATGCTAAATGACGGCAACGTCTGAAGTTATACAAGTAAAGAATAGTTTTCTATCTTTCTTCTGCAATAGAGAAAATTTAATTCGATTGATAAATGAGGTAGATACAGAATTTTGAAAATATGTAATTTTTTGTCAACCTCAGTGGACGATGGGTTCCCGTGGGTACTGCAAATTAGTAACGAGCACACACATCTCGTGACAACTCACTTAACTTGTAGCAGACTCAGCATTCAACACAAATAGCACACAACACATTCAGCGCACAACTCACTGCGCACAACACCCTCTGCACACAGAGCACTTCGCACACAACACTCAATACATACAACACACAAGACAAGCATGCTGCAGCAACAAGGCCACCTTCTCAGCAGTGAGGACGTTGCCAGTGAGCACGTAGGTGAGCAGGGTGAGGAACACCACCAGCTTCGCAGATGTGAAGTACAGAGACAAGTTCACTGCCTGGCAGTAATTGGTGCGCATCACCATGTCTATCTCCGACCTGCGAAGTCCGGTTAGCATGCCATTAATTAATGGCACGAATAATTTATTTGTGAATTATTACAAGCGAACAGCTTCTTAAATAGTTTACGCAGTCGTACCCGTACACCTGACAGCAATAGTTCTCCTGTCGACTTTGTCATGCTACGTTCTGTTTTTATGGCTAAAATAAAACTTGAGAATTATGGGAATTTATTTTATTTCAAAAACCGCATGCAGCTCAACCTAGTTGTGCATAAGTTCTTATTTATCGTAATTTTTATTCCACAGTTTCAACGTCATTCAATTAAGTTCCCTATTTTATGTCATTATTATTCCACCGCGGGTGTGGCAGTTGCTATTGTGGGTATCGGGTTGATTATCTCAAGTATCTATTTTCCGCTGTTCATCAGTGTCAAAATTTTATTTTCATCACTGATATAAGCTACAGGTCATTTTAATCCTCGTTTTGTTTCTAGGTCTCTCAATATTGATCAATCATTCAATGAAGCCACTGCCATCATCAGGTTTGTGCGAAACGAGTTATTTCAGTTGGTACGTGAAGGCATTTTAATTTATATTTCGGTCAACACTCTTAGCACACAACACAGATCACGCTTTCAGATAATGAATACACCATAGTAAAACGAATGAGCTAATTCTGAATTTGATATTAAAATCGTTCTATCACGTTCGGCACCTGAGTTACTAATATACTCTAAAGTTATGCGTTTGTGAAACGTGTTCGAGTTTACACGCAATTACGATGTTACTCCAAATCACTGTTCGATGATGAGAGTGAGCACACAATGTCTTACAGATACATTGTCATGAACATTCAATTAATAGTTGATGAGTGTCCAGAATTGCCTTTATTAATTTAACTGTCCTCATTAATTTCTTTTAAAGATAGCACTCTAAGTTTGTCGTTGTAGAAAGGAAAGAATAAAGAAAGGAGTGCAAGGGTAGGCGTTCAATCTATATCGACGTACATTCGATGAGCGAAAGATCCATGGGACACCAGCGATATTCGTGTTCAATATTCATGATGTAAAAGATCATCTGAAGAATTGTGGAGGGTTGTACAGATGCTTAGTTGTTTTGACGAGTAAATGTCTCTTACGAGTCAACATTGCATTCGATCTTTTCGAGGCGTAATGTGGAGGTGAAGGGGGCGAAGGAAGTGCGTGGGCCAGAAATATTTCTTCTATGTAGCGCAACTGTAGTTGCTCATTAATGGGATATAAGAGGTTGTGACAATCACTACCAACTTGGAAGAAAAACTTCCGCTGCGAGCTGTTTATCTATGACGACGTAAGTTATTAGAAAATACGGTGCAGCTCGTGCTCTCAATTTGCGCGTAAATGAAGGCTCAACTTCATATTCAGCGCAGCTCTGGCGGACGTATGTTTCATTTGTGAGCCTTGCGGCATGGTTGTCACTTTAACCGTTAAAAGGCTCAAATATTAAAAAGACAAAGCCGAGAAATATAACGCACTATACAATATCTTGTACTAATAAAAAAACGCTTAGTGTTTGGTGGGAGAACGGCGTATGTTAACTTCGATGAAAATGTTAAATCAGTTGAAAAAACTCGTCAGAAATTTCATGATAGTAAACAATAATGTATGCGAGAGAGATAAGATTTATGAGTTAATTCAAACCTCCTTAACCAACACTAATTGTTCCCGAGAGAAGAAGAAAGAATGCACAATTTAGGACGGAATTGAAGGAACTAGGAATCTTTGCATGAAGTACCCTTCCCCTCCCACCTCCACCCTTGAGTGCATAGAAACATAATGAATGAGAAAAATTTAAAAAACAGTAAAAGTTGAACAAAAAACTAATGGGATGTGAAAGAAGAACAGCAGTGAACCGAAAAAATCATCCCAAACATAGCAAAATCCAACTCTTTTTCTACACAAGGGAGGCCTGCCTTTCATTCAGCTCGGGACTTTCCATTTTCATCTGAAAGTAATACTTCCTATTGATACAAAAGTGGTATCAACTTGCGGGGACCGTAAACAGAAAATGCAGAACAATTTTGTCCGAATACAGATCAAATTTAATGCGGTGGTGGTAAATTCGTCTCATGTAGAAAAACACCATGGGGTCATAAGAGAACGCTACTTGAGGCTCGTAAAAAATGCACTCTCCCAAAAAGCATAGGTTACGAAATTTTAAAGCCCCACGAAAATACTATCGGAGAAAAATACATTCTATGGGATGGAATGGTAATTTAGTGTCAATAAATAATGCCGCACGACATCACTGAATACTGAAAAATTAATCAGCAATCATAGCCATAACGCAAAAATCTCATGGGACACACTTTCGATGCATATTCTGTGCCAACGATATCACCCTCTGGATGTCCTTTCGCTATTTCAAGTGAAGGAGGGTCATTGTGACAAAAGCCATGTTAGCTCAGGTAAGGAACGAAAATAAGCAGATCAGTTGATCTTCAGTGTACGTCATCGTATAGAAATCTCTCTATATATGAATTAGAGTCCATCTCAGTTATAGAACTAATCCGATGCTTGATCAAAGTCAGGAAAATCTGTGACTAACTCTGTGCTGCCTTCGAAGCAATTCAAAAATTTCGACATTAAGGTTCGGCCTAGAGCCGTCTGACTGGCCCATTCGCTTCCGGAACTTTTCGGTATTGAAATAAGACGAGCTGTCCAGATGCCGCCGGTTATCATGCGATATTATAAAGTGAAGTGTGTAGACTCCAGAGATAGAAATGTGAGTCAACTAAGGTCAAATGCCAGTGATGTTTATAGGTAAAGTGCACTGATGCTTGTAGGATCTTAACTCTGTGTAGAGAGAACGTCAAGATTCTTCCTTTGTGTTTAGGGGTGTAGTTTTTGTATAGTGTCTTCAGCTGGGGAATGACATCAAGTACTGGGACCTAATAGGAGCTGTTGGAAACTTCAAAACTGCGGTCACTGCCATTTCTGTTGCGCACTCCCTTAATTCTGATTACATTTTAGTTCCGCAACTTTATACTTGCAGTGTTGTATAGCTCCTTTGCTGTCATTCACTGTTATTTTCATTGTGAACATTTTTGAGTCTGGTTTCACTTTAGTTCTGTAGCTTTTTATTTACAGTGTTGTATAGCTCCTCGTTGTTATTCCCAGCTATTTTTATTGTGTTCATTCTTAAATCTGGTTTAAAGGTAGTTCTGTAGTTTTATACTTGAAGTATTGTATGACTCCTTACTAACCTTGATATGTGAGATTATTTTGGAACGAGATGCAAGTCGGAAGAGTATAATGTGGTTACCTTGTTTTGATCGTGGAACTTTGGCAATTAATATAACTGTAAGAATATGTTTTGATCTCCTGAGAGCAGATTATACGTGTCCAAGGAGAATATTTGGTCAATATCGGGTTTAATGCGCTCACGGAAATTAAGAATTCCGTTCCAGAGAATCATTGAAGGAACGCATTTAAAAACGTTTTAAATGAATGACATTCTGCTCGCTGATGCGTTATTTTTGAGTTATTTAACTCTGAAGTTATAGGAACTGCGCTCATGAAATGGCTTTCCCGCGCAAAAGGAAAGGTTGTTCCAACAATGCCGCAAGTGCTTGGAGCGGGGGAAAAGTTTTGGCGTAATTTATTATTTGCGAACCCCGCGGAGCCTGAGCCCACTTCCAGGATGTTTTAGTTAATAACACAATAAAGGTTATCACCCAAAAATATTAGCGGGACTGGAATAGTGAAGACTTGAATCGCTATGCACTTGACATCAGTTTCAATATGGCGGCAACCGTTGAACATTAGCGAAACTGTAGGAGTGAATACCATAGACTTATTTCAGAATATTTTTAATACGTAATATTTTTGGGCGAGAACCTTTGTTGTGTTATGAACTAAAACATCCTAGATGTGGGTTCAGGCTCCGCGGGGACGGCAAATAATAAATTACAAAGTACCCAAACATACTCAAACAGCTCCCGCTCAAGCACAAACTTACTGAAACTGCTGTGGAAAACGAAAATTTCAAAGTTAAATAACTCGAAAATAACGCATCAGCGAGCAGAATGTCATTCCTGAAAACGTTTTTAAATGTCTTTTTTTAGTGATTCTTTGGAACGGAATTCTTAATTTCCGTGAACGCATTAAACCCGATTTTGGCCGAACATTTAAATCCACTTGTGGCTATTGATTTAACTGTGGTTCTTTGTTCTTTATGTTAATCTCATAGTCACATATTGGGGCAGCATAGTGGAGGGTGTATTGTGTTGTATGATTTGATTTAGTGATCCTTGATTTCATGTGCAAGTCAGAGCTTGTGACTTTGTAATATTGAGGCAAGGGCTACTCAAGTTGCCGAGCATTACTTATGTAGTGATGTGGGTTGATTGACCTGCTGAATGATACCCGTGGTCTCTTGAGTTAGGGTATTGTTTGTGCCGCTGTAACAGTTCACCACAGAGTAGATTTTGTTATTTTCTCAATTTCGTGACTTTGTATCTAGTACGAAACTCTGCTTGAACTTGTCAACCTCTAAAAACTATAATATTAGTGTGCTAACTAGACCTTTCTCTTTCAAGTCTTTCTATTAAATAACAATAAAGATTGCTTTTGACAAGTTACTTCATCCGTGGATATCTTGACCCTCCCCGCGTTTAATGTCGAGGCAATCACAAATTCTTATTCGTACAAATTGAGATTCGTGTAAGTTGACGTCGTGTATCTCGAGGCTCGACTGTGGTTCAAAGGACTTACTTCCTGTACTTTTTGACGAGTTCGGCGAATGGATACTCCCAGGCATACATTTTGATGACGCGTATCGCATTCACGATCTCGTTCATAGCCCGCACTCTGGAATCCGTCTGCTTCGCCGTTTGTGAGCGCAGGTGTGAGAAAACCTTGCCCATGAAGCCTGAAAGTAGAGTGAAACTTCGAAGTAAAATATCCATGACAATCAAAATTACCTTGACTGAAAATAGTTAAACCGTGGAAATCACCATCATAATTTCTGTGGCTGCGACCCCAAATAACATTGGCTATTTCTATATAAATAACTTCAATAAAAGAGTATTTATATTTACATCAGGACGTATTCATGCTGTCATTTGGGCTCATCCTAACTCTGCACGATTTTTGTTATTGTTTGACCTGAAAAGAAAATAATTTGCCGGGTGGCATGAAAGAACACTACAGTATAGTTCTGTAATACTTACCCAGAGAGATAAGAATGTGTTGCACGAACTTAGTGCCATTTCTCAACAATTACCCGACAGGAACAAAAACTACTTAGCTGGTCGGACCATTGTCAAGAGCCTCGTAGGCAATTCATGCGCCACCTGCAGAAGTAGTTACTTCCTGCGGTTGGCAGTAACATACTGTATAGTAAAGCCATTCAAATTCCACTACCATTCCTCTACTACTCTAATACGAATCATTCTCGCTACCAATATTTGAATCATTACTGTCCTGGTGTAAAATTTACAGTTACAGGTTGATAACATTATAAAACCAATACTACCATTTCGACAACCAATTTTATTCAGCAGTTGAGGGAAAGTGGCTCATTTCGGCTTAAGTTGGATTAGTTTTTGATTTTTGGCTGCAGCTGATTTAAATTTAATTGTGCATTCATTTGAAATTTATGTGTAAAAATTAATTTCTTGGTCTGTAAAAATTTACAAATTACTTTTTGTAATGATATTCAATTGAAATTGATTCACGTATACTTTGACCGACGCAAACACTATCAATGCAAGAAGGTAGATTTTGTTTTGCTTTGTAAATAATTTTCATAATAATTTACAGGCAAAAACCGATGAGCTGTAAATTGCATGAAATTGTTTGTGGACAATATTAAGAACGTTTCGGGCTTTGACCCATCATAAAATTTTTTGAAGTTCATCTTGTTTGGTGTTGGGCCTAACACGGTCCTTATTCAAAACTTTATTAGAACTAAGTGAATTAATTGTTTATTTACATTTCAAGATAAATTCTACAAGCAACTTGAAGGTCTCAGGATGGGATTACCCCTTGGTTACACGTTTATCAGTATATTTATGTGTCATCTTGAGAAAATGTGGTTAGATGACTTTCCATCTGAGTATCGGCCGGTATTTTATCAGAGGTACATTGCTGATACATTTTCCGAAATCACTTGCATGCTTCTCTGTCTCTAAAACATTTGTACTTCCGACACACTTCGACCAAATTTACTATGGATTGCGTAAGCGATGGCAAACTTGCATTTTTAAACGTTCTGATAACTAAATGTTACATCGCCAGTTTTGTGTAACAATGTGTGCGATTATCTAGCCAATAATTTTCAATTCTCTGTGTATATTTGCAAATCTTACAATTGATGATGGATCAAGGTCCGATACATTTGTTTTGGTGTTGACCACATACAAATTTAAATAATGTGGAGCTTTTTGACTTTGCCCTTAACTTTTCACTTTCAAACGTTTCAGCAAAAACTGTATACTTTCAACGTCTTTTGTTCACTCCCCACACCGACCAAAACCAAATTGGAGCAGATTCTCACAAATGCGGAAATAGATCTAACGGCTTTCTATGTACAATATTAGTATTATTACATTGGTTTGAGGCTCCCTTATCCACCATGGTGATCTCAAAAGAGCAAAGAGAAGAGACTAGATAAATATTAGGGAATTTAGAAAACTGATCAATTATGCACAAATAGTATCCCACGCGGAGTACTCTGCACATAGAAAGAGCAAGTTAGAGAGAAAAGGATGAAAAGACAAAGAGCGAATAAGGCATGACGACGGAAAGACGCAAATTGGGCGCGAAAAATAAAAGCCCCGAGCTTATCTCCAGGGTGACCCACACTTTTTTTAACAAATACAAATTATGAAAAAAATTACTCTTGAGTGAGACGAAACAAAGATGAAAATTTTTCCCAAAACTCTAATTAAAATACAATTGCGAGGAAATTAAAACTAAATTTCGTAAAACCAAAAAAAATTACCTTGAAGTGGGGTGATGAGCACCATGACAACCAGCCCCGCAAAGCAGGCAACACCCAGAAAATGCCACATGATCCCGGTCACGATCGCCAGCTAGGGCAAGAGAACAGTGTTTTATTAAATAATAATCTCTGAAAAGTGTACAGGCATAGAGTATTAATATTATTATTAAAATATTTCACTTAAGCTCGAAAGCATTTATGTTCACTTCGCAGACAGCACCCATACACAACACACCTAGACAATAACTAGACTGTCACTGGCAGATATGCAGCCTTTAAGAATGCAGCTGCTGCTCAGCTGCACGATGCAGTGGTATACGCACGCTCCAGATATTTTTTTCAACTATACTTTTCAAATCTGCGGTGAAATTTGCTCCCAATAGTTTCATCGCAACCCAATTCGCAATTCTTCAAAAATAGTAGCAACACAATCGCGATTAAAAAAGTTACCATCAACTATGGCGCAACAACCCAACACCGCAGCCAGTCACTGACGAGCTTTTCATGAAGAAAGAGTCAGCCTTGTTGTTGCAGATACTTTCATTAAACAAACGTTGAACACATCCAGCATCAAAGTTGCGTCAGTGTAACCTGTAAATCCATCTAACAAACAATTCATCTTTTGAGTTCCTTACAATAGACGCTGGAAGCTCGTCATAATTCGATATTTTTCTTTACATAAGAAAATCCTTTACCATTACCACTTGAGACTAAGATTTGCTTTCTACCAAAGGGAATGTTTTCGAATCGTCTTGGCCCCGCAATCACATTGACGGCATTGCCTCCTCTTGAGTTCAGTGCTTCTTTTTTAAATATTTTGTTGGAGTCGTGGGACTACATATTCCTCACTAGTTTCTCTGTAGTCATAACGTTTTTTAGTTTTTCGTCAAGAATTTGAGTAGGACTTTATTTTCCTCATATGAACATGTTCTCAAGTACTGTAAGAAAGGCCCAAGTTTCTAATTTTCAGATCAGGGGACAATCCACCTAAAAATCCGACAAACACAAATTTTCCGTTTTTCAACTCATGTTATAGAGAATTCTCTCCTGCACCAATCAATATCTTTCGCATGAATGGGCATACATCAGTTCGTTCCCTAGAGGGAGGAGAGGATTTGCACCTGCTCGCCCGCAACACGGAACAATAGTAGGGTGACCCTCCCTTCCCCCTCTAACTATGACCCAGTTTTTAGCGTTAGCATATGGGAATAAGCAGCACAGCTCACCTATGGCCTTGCTCGAAATGTTTTCGTACTCAAACGAAACACTTTATCACCCAGTGAAGGAATTCTGATAATGTAATCTCGAGACTGCTTTTGCGAAACCGACTCTGAGTAACGAGCTAGTTTGGCCTGTACTGAAAAGCTCGAATATCGTCCTTTGAAATGGGTTTTCTCCCTCAGTTTTCGAGGTACAAGAATTGCAAATATATTAATTGAAGGGGCTTAGAAAATCTAGAGTACTGGAAGCGATTTTAGAAATTTGATTTAGGTTGAAAATTATACGAGACAGAAGACAGAAAAAAAAGTTTAATTTATACGAAAAAAATTTTAAATTCAACAAACCAAATTATCGAAAATTCATTTCAGGATTTCTAAAACTAATACATTTAGCTATCTAGAAAACATAATGCCGGTTCTGTGACTTCAAAATTGTGGGAGGATAAATATTTTCCGTCATACCCAATTTTGCAGTTTTTTAAAAAACCCATTATCTAATAAGATTATGAAAGCAACGCACGAGTCAAAAAAATGTTGCATCATTTGACACCTATGGTGAAAATTTCGGAGAAATCCCTCGGAAAGTCGCGGACTCTTTTTACCGAGACTATCCTTTAAAGGCCTTCTCCCTCTAACGGTCGTCACACTAATACTTTAACATTATTTTTTGTCCACAAATCCCAAGAAAAATGTGCCCTATTACCTATAATAAAAAAGCCAAATTGGAGGTGTAACGCTAAAACTGCCCTCTCACCTGATAAAGGCCAGCCCTAAAGAAATTGGAAAAGGTCTCTACTTACCTGCAGGGGACCGGCTCGGAGATAGTCGAAGAAAACCTACACACTAGCTTGTAAAGGGGCAAAGTAGAGGCAGTTTAAATAGACTTGCCCGCTCACGTGCAAAAAGCCGATGTAGAGCTGTTTCGGGAAACCTACTCACCTGCGAAGGGCCGATCCAAGGGCAGTAGTGAAAAGCCTACCCACTCACCAACAAAGAACTGATCCAGAAGTTGAGGAAGCCTACCTTACCCCCATACCCCCATCCACCTGCAGAAGACCAATCCAGAGGTAGTAGAGGAAAGCTAACCTGCTACCGTGCGAAAAGCCGATCCAGAGGTAGTAGAGGAAAGGAAACATGCTTACTTGCGAAGCGCCGATTCAGAGATAGTACAGGAAAGCCTACCCACTCAACTGCTAAGAATCGATTTAGAGGTAATAAAGGAGAGCCTACCCACTCACCTACAAATAACCAATCCATAGGTAGTAGAGGGAACCTCCTCACTCTCATGCGATGAGCCGATCTAGAGGTTATGGAGGAAGGCCTACTCACTCACCTGCAAAGGATCGATGCAGAACTACAAAGTAGAGGGTAACCAACTCGCTTACATGCAATGGACCGATCCAGAGGGGGTATAGGAAAGCCTTCCCACTCGCCTCCAAATACGATCAAGAGGTAGTAGAGGAGAGCCCACCGATTCAGCTACGGAGGAGGGATCCAAATGTAGTAGGGGAAAACCTAGATCACCTGCAAAGGCCCGATCCAGAGGTAGTTGAGGTAAATGGCGACAGCGTCGAACCTATTGACGTCGTTGGAGAGGATGTTGACCATTTGTCCTACTGTAGTGTTGCCCAGTGTGGACTTCTTTAGCCGTAGGGCCTGCAATCATGCGCAATTTCAAAATAATACTTCCAGGGGCGCTCTACAATTAACTTTAAAAGAGCTACCTCTAAGCGAACGTATGAAGGAAGTTATTTTTATGAGACTTGTGGACATTTAGGAGTTGAATTGAAATGTGCTGAACGTTTATAGTCTTCAGAAAATAACACTTAGTTTTTGGAAAATATGAAGCTGTATTTACTTCCTGAAAAGAAAATTTTTAACAAAAGTATTTCCGCAGCTCGTTAGGAAGTTTGACAGCTGGATTTGAAACTTTTTACGAATTAAGCTGAAAAAATTATCAAACTATAACCATTGGGGAAAATGAGATATGAGGTAGAACTACAAACTACGTGTAATGAAGAAATCACCCAATAGGTCAAGGAAATGGTTGAGTTCACCAAAAGGTAGATAGTGAAATATTAAACGTGAGTCTTTCTTCCTTATTTAGTACATAAACATTGTATTGCTTTAAAAATGAAGCAAGGTTAAGAATCGAGCCAATGAGGTTGAAGCCAAGCTGTTTCGATTAAATTGTATCAAAAAAAGAGCGAGGAAACGCTGAAAGAAGAATAATGATTATTAGATTATTAGATAGTTCCAAACCTCTTGTAATACAATGAAGCCAAGGCTAACTTATAATCAAGCTCTGGCCATACAAAGATTGAGCTAAAATATTTACATAGTCGGTCATTCATCAAGGCGAAAATATACGTAGAGTCATGAACAATGTGCCCTGTAAAATTATACATAATAACATAGGAGGAAAACCATTTCCTAGAAGTACGACGAATTAATTAAGAGGAAAAAGTTATCCAAAAATTGTTTTATGCGAGGAACACTAGCACTCGCAGCAATATAAATAGTCATGTAATCAAGCAAGAACCGGAGAATATAATCACAGCATTACTCATGGTCAACTAGGCACAGGCTGGCACGACTCCCTATCTTTTCCTTCGAGGGACTTGATTGAAGAAGTTATTTGAAACAGAAAAGGAGCACCACAAAATACCTTTCTGAAAAGCAGTGCGCAGCTACCAATACGAATCTGCATGCTGATGCGCTGCACACCAAAGACGAACGGATGATGGGTGAAAATAAAGATGAAGGAACACAATACGATGCCTGTTGCAAACATCCAAGTCATCCAATGCTCATCCATGCCAGTGTAGCCGCTCAGGTTGCGGATGAGGAACCCAAGTAACACTGGCTGCGCGATCCTGAAAGTTAACTAATTGGTCATTTGATTGACATGGGCTCAGTGGCCGCAGTAGGTACAAGATTGTGCACAACCGAATAAATCTATTTTCGTACTAGAGGTACTGGACCGGAAAGATTTCAAACTAAGATCAGATGGGACTAAGGCTATGTAAGAGAAAAAAGCACAAGGATTGCGCGGAGCTGGATAGCAGTATTGTCGAATTGGACTAGAGGTCCAATTCGACAATGCTGCTATCCAGCTCAGCGCAATCCTTGCGCTTTTTCTTCTTACATAGCCTTAGTCCCATCTCATCTTAGTTTGAAATCTTTCCGGTCCAGTAGATGAGACCAAACATCCAGTAGATGAAATCTGTAGATGACCAGTAGATGAAATCTTTCCGGTCCAGAAGTAGAGGTTTCGGATTAATGGCGGATGTCGGACTAGGAATGAAGGAGGGATGGCCTTAAAAGCGTTGAATGTTAGAAAGAAGCGCAAAGCCCTGAATGTTAGAAAGTAGTGCCGGAGCAGCAATGAGCTGGATCACCAATGTACAATATTTAGAATTAGGAACAAAAAAGGCTTTGAATAATTAGCTGGCAAGACACTGGATAAAGAGAAGTGTTGAATGTTAAGATGGTAAGTTACCGAGGAAGCGAACTGCCAAGTTAACCGTAAAAGGAAGCTGAATTAATTGCGAAATAAACAATTGTAGTAGTAAAAAATACTCCACCAGATGAAAATAGATAAATGAAAAACACAACATACATGGTACAACCCGATGATAATTGTAAGACCTGAGACACAAAGATGAGCACAGCAAAATATAGAGACAGGAAACGTACTATCTAAATCACCACAGTGTGTTTGACTGCGAGACACACCATTAGAAAGATAAATACGCTCTAAATTCTCAAATACTTACCCGTTTCACTTGAAACCTGCATGTCGCATTTTTCTTGCGAGGCCTCGTAACGACACCCAATATCACTAAACCTTTAATTCACAATGAACGAAATTCTGTAATTCACTCTCTAAGTTCACGTGTCAAGGGGCTTTTTCGTTCGCTTCTAACTTGTAAGCCATTCTCTCCTCTTTCAGTTGATCGTCGAAAGTGGGGTACCACTTTACCTTTCTTCTGACACGCCGGCGTTGTAGTGTAATGATGCGGGTACCCTGTTGCGCTGTGGCATGCTGGTGCTGTGTGCTGTTTTACGCTGATGCACCGTGGTGCGCTGGTGCTGGGTTATGTGTTGTCCATGGTACTCTAGTCCTCAGGTCCTGGGTAAACTAGCTCTCTGATTATGTTTCTCATAGCACTCATGCTGTTCCGTAGTACACTGGGGTACGTTTGGTACGGGGTCCTGGTGTCACGATGCGCATGCTGATGGTGTTGTGATGCGCTTGGTACTCTACTCGTAGTTCCCTAGACGTGGATGGACTAGTTCTCTAATACTTTTGTGTATTACGCTCTGGTACGTTGGTTCTGTAATACATTGACGCGCTGAGGTACGTTGGTGCGGGGTACTGCATAATATCACAATGTAGATGGTGCCCAGCAAGCCGGTGCGCGGCACTAGCGGCCAAACACTTCTCCTCTTGCTCCCAAACTCTTCCCAGCAGCGTGCAGCACTCCCAAAACTTTCTTCATAAAGACCCTTTTACGCTTTATTATATTTGTACGTAGCCGACTTCCTTCATCTCGATCCTTCTCGAAAGCTCGCCGCTCGTTCTCGGACATCGACTAATCCTTG
This sequence comes from Platorchestia sp. MABIK, assembly GCA_014220935.1. NCBI lineage: Eukaryota > Metazoa > Arthropoda > Malacostraca > Amphipoda > Talitridae > Platorchestia > Platorchestia sp. MABIK. The sequence continues at coordinate 170,711 of JACJUY010001029.1, read as the reverse complement.
TTCTTCCTTCGCATTTCCCTACTTTATCCCCCAGAATCCTTTCCAAATATTGAGGAAGCGTTTCATGTTTCTCTCCCAATGTATCCCTAGCCTATTTCCTCCCTTTGATGCATTCCTATCTCCCTCGTGAGGCGTAAGAATACTCCCCTTCTTCCTAAAAGACGCCGTTTAGCGCACTTTCGCGCTAAGTTTCGTTACAAAAACAATAATATCAAATGTATTTTTATGTTACCTATAATTGGTTTCACATACAATAACAGAATATTTATACTGATAGTGGAGGACTCTAATAAATCAAAAGTTAAACATCGTTCAATATGAAACGCAGTTCTCTCATTTGAGAATTTTTCCACGTGACCTTCGAAAAACCATGATATATGATCAGAGTACAGCGAATATGGCATGCGTTGATAGGAAAATACAACAAGTGTGAATAATTTGAGGAAAAAAGCTTTCGTACCTCAAGACGAATTCTTGTATGGCGACCAGCAAGCCCAAGGCGAAGTAGCGGCAGCCAAAACAGCGCACCAGCGCCCAAGCGTAACTCGGCTTGGCGCCCTTCTTCGCCGCACGCGCGCGCTCCTCGTTCCAATACCTGCGGTGGGAGAGCGAGGGGAGAGATGTAGCAGCTGAGCCCTCCTTATGAGTTCAACTTAACAGCAATGTCGCAGATGAAGTACGTCATAGAAACAATAATAGTTTAAAACTTAATTAAACATTCATGTAAAATGAAACGGGCATCAGTAATGCTTGCAGAAAAACATGTAAAAAATGTACATAAAACTTTTATTCAGAGACAGTGAAATATTTTTTTTGCGTATGAAACGATTCCTAAGCGCCTTTTAATTTTTTTACTTCTGACACTCGCGTCTTCTTTCAAGTTTCACCAAACATCGTTTCACATGCCAGTGCTCCCGCGGCTACACTTCGCCATCAACATTATACTGCCAATGTGAAAAATAGTTCGAAACCTTACAAAAATTCGATTGAAACCGGAAAATATTCGCCAGAAGTTCATCTGCTTCTAAGCTTACTGCGAATACTCTCTGCCGAACGTTAGCACTGAGTCAATATACTGCGTTTATGTAAATTATCAATTTGTGATGCTCGCGAGCTTCAGAAAAAACTTTGGGTCGGAAAATATAGAAAATGAGAAAAACTAAGTTTTAAAGTGATCTTAGATCTCACTGAAAGTTATCCCTTAAAAAATCAGCAGATGAGACAATCTCAACGAGGTATTATTATACAACATTCTTATTATAATCTTAGTTTGAGTTGCAACAAAAAGACGGTTTCAGGAAAACGAAACGAAGGGACTATTTAGCATGCACGTAGATAACGGGAAATTTATCCATAAATTGCTCGGCGTTGTCGTAGCCTTCTTTTCTTTTCTAATCAATTATACAGTTATTTCTACTTCATCAGTCGTTTCAAGGTTGACCTTCAAATTTACGGTTTATTTCAGCAGGATATATTAAACACAAATCTTAGTACGGCCATACATTTACTGTTTTAACGAAGGGTGAACACACATATGACAAGAGATTGATGAAACTAGCAAATATCGAGGATGATAAAATAATGGACAATCCCAAAGAACTTAACTTGGAGTACGCAGCGATGGTGACGAATTAAAGGTCTAGTAATTACGTTAAATCGGATATGTCGATATGAAGTTACACAGAGATTACATAGACTCTCTCTCAGAGTGCCGGCTGAGTTTTAAATTAACAAGTCAAAAGGTGGCACTAACAGACCTTTACAAGAGGAAATCTCGTACTATAATGAATGCTACCTAATAGTCAACCAATGCTTAAATAGCCGCAGGGACTGCTGCTGCTTCTGTAGATTCGTTGAGACGGTTAGCAGCACTCAACCGTCGAAGACTGCTGAGCACTTTTTCTCTGTCGCCTTCCCTATGCTGAGCTTGCTTTTCTCGTTGACTTATTATCCACCGATCGGGCGTAAGGTCCACGTTCCGCCGTTCACTCTTTTGGTGGTGGAATTTCACAGTTTGTACCTAAGTACATAACACGTAACTGCTAGGTCATCCATTTTACCTCTATCTCTCGTGCTGAGAACATACAAACATTTGTGCAAAATAACTAGTAATCTGCCATTTCATGCCGTGTTGTACAAAATTTGACTTCTCTAGTCTTTTAGTGCTGTGATTAAAAATGTTTTTATTCGGTCTGATATAGCTTGAATTTTGGATCTGAATTTTTTTTTCAATGAGACTGTTACAATTTTAGCGATTGAGTGTTTTTATTAAAAATTATTAGTGATGAGTGAAAAATGATAAATGTTCATATTTTAACACGTGACAAACTCGATCAAAATACGTACTAAGGAAATTTTTAATAATATTCATCAATTTTAAGGTCTAACGACTACAGCCAGCAATTTTGCAACAATTTGCAACAGCCTAAGAGATCAAAGTTAACAAGCGCAAAAGAATTTGAAAAAATGTAAGCTACCCTCGAGGTTAACCCGCCGAAATGTTCAAAAATCTCAATGGAAATCGCACAACAGAAATGTTCTTCTCGGTGAGTGTCTCTTTCATGTTTTTTGCTGATGGACTTCCTAACAGAACTGTTAAGTGTATTAATTCAGCTGTGCACGCCGTGTAACTCATCCAAAAATGTTCTGAGTCTACAGTCTCTTCAAAGTTTCTCCGAAAAACCCCATTTTTTCAAGGTTTCCTGAAATAGACAAACTCCTCGATATTGAACACATTCATGTGAAGAAATAAATTATTCGAATAAATGAAGAAATTGATAATTTCATCAACTGTCACGTGAGATTTTTGAACGTTTTCACTTACCTCTCTATCTCGTCGCATAAAGCAGTGGAAGCATCGTTCGTCTCCACCTGATACAGGTCATTTGTGGTCAGGCCCTCTTTGCTGCCTTTCTTCAGCAACGGCATAAGCCACCTGCACAAAACCATTGCACTTTTTATTACTAAGGTCGTCAGCAGGCTAAATATCAGGTACATTGCAGATCCAAATGTTCAAGAGAACAGTTTACTAATCATCAGCAAGCTTCCTTTCATGATTCAAGCTCTGTAAGCCAAAATATTTTAGACTTATTCTTTTAGAGAACGTCTCGCAAAGCACAATGAAGGACTACTAGAGAATACAGCCTCGTCTGCTTTATGCAGGCTGTAGAACAAAGATTGTGCTGAAATTTGTGGAGTAGTCCAAATCATCTGAAAGTGTGCATTGCTTTCTCCTTTAGAGTGTCTAAACATTTAAGAAAGCCTCATCGAATCTATGAGATACATGACGTACGTTAGGGGTGTAATTCTTTCGTATGTTGATGGTATGGATATTACTGAGTTTTTATTTTGAAATTTATTCGGTTTCTTGATTACATCACACCTTGCTAACCCTTACTAGATCAAGGTTTATCAAACCTGAATGCTGATAGTGCTCTAATAAAAGGAATTAGAGTACCTATGAGCATTTAAAAGTATTTCATGTTATGCGCGCTGTCAGGCTTTCCTTCTTAAATGTTCAGTAATTCAGTTACATTTTCTTGGAGGCAAGGAAAGTGAGCGAACTTATTCATTGAATATAAAAATGTGTCTAAGTACTTCTGATTTTCAGGGTCGGAGCTTCTTGAATTGCTTATCTTAATCACCTCATTAGCAAAGCAGTAAATGAATGTCAAGTGTGGATTCAGATGTGTGCAGTGATTATCATTTAATTAAAAATCTCTAAGAAATCACTGGAGGCTAGTTCAGCAAAAACAAGGAAAGCAACAGCTGCTAAGAGATTTCTGAGCATCTATTGCGCAACTTTATGCTTGCCTGGTAAGTACCGTTCAATTTAACAGGTGTTTTCGAATTGTTTTTTCTTGGGCAAAATGTTAAAAACACACTTAGGCATGATAAAACTCAAACGCTGGTAATTATTTATCGGCACCTGAGGACAGGAACCGAATCATAATTTTTTCATAATCTTGGCAGTCAGATAAAAGATTGTATTTCAATTTGGAAAAATACTGTTGAATGAGGATTAGAACGTGTTTTGCATTTCTTAATTTTTCAGGGAAATTATTTTACTTAAAATTCGAAATGGCATTCAGAAAAATAAGTATTCCCAAGGTGGATTTTTTTATTTTTTAAGACCTTTTAGTTGGTTTTCAATGGCAATATTGATATGATTATTCCTGTACCGTGCGTATTAGAAGCGCAGTAGGAGCAATCATGCTCATCTAGTGGTCGATGTCTTAAAAATTACTACTTCGCATCAAATTCAGGTGCAAATCGGTGTGAAGGCTAGACTGCTGTCCGAGATGCTGGAGACACAAGTTTCTTTTAATGCCATGAGAAGTAAATTAATTGAGCTTTGCGAACCACATTCATGAAATTATTTCATTTTTCCAACATTTATACACTGCTGTGATAGAGTTCTCCGCATTCCTGCTCGAATAATCTAGACGCGAGTTAATATTTTTCCCTTTTTTAGCCAATTTTATAATCTGACAATAGTTGCAAGTATTATCTCCAAAATCAGGACAAGTGTTTGACGCCATGATCTCACAACAATCAATATTACGCTAATAACCTACACGGTCGATACGGAGAAAAATTGGTCGCAGTCCCAAGCATCAACCATTATATCCGTTGAATAACTACGACTGATATTTTCTGTTTTAGTTAAAGTGGACAGAAGATGTCAAATTCTAGGATAGAGTGTATTACAGTCTGTGTGTGTGTGGG
>JACJUY010001029.1:147222-162958 GCA_014220935.1 Platorchestia sp. MABIK | reverse complement strand
CTAACCTACAGACCGTGGGTACAGCATGACATTGAAGTTTGATCGCCTGATGTAGTCATCGATTTTGCTTTAATTTGTATCCATCTATCCAAGATAGCTTTAACACACAGCAGCTAGTGAACTTATCAGCATCTGATTAGGTCATCCTATTTCCTCTAATTTTATTCGGGATCAGGTGAATCTTCGTCGCCCAAATAATGAGTCTTTGAGTCACTGTGTTCAGTGAACCTACTCGGTTGAAAAGTATGACTCTGAGTAATGAATCGCTAAATCCTCGAATTCAGTGAATCTTTTCAGCTTATGAAAAATACTTGGCAGTATCTCCTCGATTAAAAAAAAAATCTCCCGAGATTTCCATCCAGTGAATCTTTTCGTCGTACAAAAATAAATCAAATGATTCTCTCCTCTCTTCAGTTCATGCTGGCAGTTCTGGTCATGTAAGAAAGGTGATGCAGTTTCGTTTAGTATTCCATTTCTAAAATTAGGTTCATTGCCGATGTACGCAAATTTAAGGTCGCCTGTGCCCAAATTCTTCACGTTGCCATGAGCTTCCAATTTTTGTTTCTCCAACCTTAAATGAGCAAAATAAGTCAAACAAAGTATGATTCACCTACTCATCAATAAACATGACCGTAAATATCAGTAAGTATACATGTAAGATAATATGTAGTTCTTCTCGCTACAAGTGCAGGTTTTGATTGCGTTCTGTAGCGGATATTTGAACGATGGTTACGTTCTGCAATATCTTCACAAATTCGCCGCACAATTCACCATGTAACTATTGTCCTGTTATTTTTGTACATTCACAATCTTAGCAGTTTTCCCTATAATCGTAGTCATAATTCAGTTCGTTTGACTTTTGCGCACACCTTCATCTTTGGGTTTGAATGATATTCTCATTTTGTCCAATAATTATTTTAATCATTGTGTCTGAATGAGCACAATTTCCTCAGCGAGCAAATTAATTTCGTTTGCTAAACCTTCATAATTCACTGTGTGAGCAGACAAAGTTATGCACAAGTTCAAATGATAGTCATTTTTTCATCCACAAGCTCAGACGATCAATTAATTCTTGAAGAACTCGTCGTTCAAATGTTCATAACATTTCAGTAAAATTTTGGAGAACGCATCAGTTATATACATCCGTTCGAATGATCATCATATTTTCTTGCACAAGCTCAGACGATCAGTGCACTCATGAAGAAGAATGATCACAACGTTCGAATGCTCATAACATTTGAGCGTAATTTTGGAGAGCGAAGGCACAATCTGCAAGTGCTGCCCTATAAATTCAGGCCGGACATCGTAATTGAGCATAAAACTGAGCGCAAGTTTATGCCAGCCTACGCAAGCTGAAATCTGAGGCACCCAGTTTAGGTGCATCAAAATAGGGCCATTACGATCGTTTAAGCCACCTCGGCCCGGCTCCCATCCTATCAAATGATTGCGAGATATGCCCTCGTCTGCTCTCATTATTATTCTGCCTCATGATCCGCTGAAAAAAGTTTGTAGCTGTTTGAGAGCCCACTATCAGATTTCGATTGCACTCCGGATTATTGGAGAGTTCATTTTGCGCACTTGATACGCTGTATTACTTAGCTGCATGCTACTACACTTATGCTAGGATGGCATACAACGCCATACTAGTTTTCTTTTTCTGATTATTATTGCGATTTCATTTCTTCATTATAATAATTACTTCACAAGTGCTCACTATTATTGACCTTATTATTTTAGTTCATTATAGTTTCAATGACGTACAAAAATCGAAAAAAAAATTCTGGAACTAAACGCAACAAATACGAAGTGGAACGTACGTTTTTTCTTCACATAAAAACCTCTTAACCAGCAGACAAATACACTTTCATAACGAGAGTTTCTAGATTTAGCAGACTCTTAGTTCGAACTCAAGCAGGTATGCCTAATTATTGAACGACTTCGAACAACTCAAACCGCTTCAACATTGAAGGAAAAAACATAACGTACGCGTTACAGTACTGCTCAGCCTCACTGCTAATCGTTAAAATCTGAGATCGAAATCTAAGAAAATATGATCTCATCTTCATGGCAAGCTCTCAGTTGACGGACAGGCACCAGTACTGAAATAAGGCGAGGATAACACCTCGGGTAATTACTGAACCTAGATGATTGAACATCGGCAGCTCCTCGTTTTATGGATAGTCGTAAACTTCAAGGATACTTCGTCTTAAACATAATGAATATTGCCGTTAACTTAAAATATATCCCTCCGTAAGCATGGGAGATATTCTTTTGTTAACATAATGAATATTGCTGTAAACTTGAAGGATATCCCGCCGTAAGCATGGGAGATATTCCTTTGTAAACATAATGAATATTGCCGTAAACTTAAAGGATATCCCGCCGTAAGCATGGGAGATATTCCTTTGTAAACATAATAAATATTGCCGTAAACTTAAAGGATATCCCGCCGTAAGCATGGGAGATATTCCTTTGTAAACATAATGAATGCTACCGTAAACATGAAAGACATTCTGCCGTAAACATGAAATACATTCTGCCGTAAACATGAAGAACATTCTGCCGCAAACATGAAGGACATTCTGCCGCAAACATGAAGGACATTCATCCAAAACACACTGAGCATTACAGTAAACATGGAGAACATTCATCCGTAAACATGCTGAATATTACCGTAAACATGGAGAATATTGCCCCGTAAACATGGAGAACATTCATCCGTAAACATACTGAATATTACAGTAAACATGGCGAATATTGCCCCGTAGACATGGAGAACATTCATCCGTAAACACACTGAACATTACCGTAAACATGGAGAACATTCATCCGTAAACACACTGAACATTACCGTAAACATGGAGAACATTCATCCGTAAACACAGGGAACATTACTGTAAACACACTGAACATTACAGTAAAGATGCAGGACATTCATGCACAAATGGCCGCCAGTGCCGCTGGCTGCAGGTGGGAGGGCCGCCCGCTCCACCGGCCACTGGCGAGCGCAATCAAAAAGAAATTGTGCGGACAGGCTCTTCTTCATTGAGATTTAATCGCCGGCCTGCGATAGACGCGCGCGATCCTTATCGCACACCGCAATGAGCGTGATAACTCGAGCGAGGTCGTGTGCGTCGCTCCCTGAGTGCGGGAGGAGTGGGAGTGCAGCAGGAGTGGGAGGGCAGTAGGAATGGGAGTGCGGGAGGCATGGTAGTACAGGTAGGAATAAGAATGGAATTGCAAATGGGAATGGGATAGCAAGTAAAAATAGAACAACATACTAACGCTATTTTTTCATAAATGTTTACGTCGCAAGCAGTCATTGAAATAAGGCGGCGCTTACCGTCTGATATACAACTTATTCATTCAACACGCCCTCCCAATTATAATTCAGCGCAGTACTTCAGCAGTTCGGAGCAGTTCTGAATTGAACAGCGATACAGACGTCATGTTCGCTTATCGAGCGGCTATTGCAGCGTGGCGGCATGTGCCACTGCAGCAATTCCGTCAGTTAACTCTACTGGTCGGCAGCAACCTGCTCCGTGCGGCTGCCTATACAGTTGTAAGCCCTGTTTGCAAATCATGTAAGCTGGTAGGATGTACATTACAGTAGCGTGCTTATGGTTCTGCATCACTAGATTGCTATAGGCTGGAACTGAATACTTTTTGTTTTTGCTAGTGAAAATTTGTTTTTGCTACTGATGGTCTTGTTTTTGCTAGTGAGTACTGGTTTTTAATAGTGATCGTTTTCTTTTTCTTAGTAGATTCTTGTTTTTGTCCGGGATGGTCTGGTTTTTGCAAGTGATGGTCTGGTTTTTGCATGTATGGTCTTCTTTTTGGTAGTGAAAATTTGTTTTTTGCTAGTGATGGTCTTGTTTTCCTAGTGATAATAACTAGTGGCTGCAATCGATCATTACTATAACTAGAAACCAATGACATGGTGCACTGCTCTAAATTGACCCTAAAGTACACTCACTGTACAGAACCGCTGGAAGCTACAGGAAAAACTGAGTCGATATTTCACTATGGTTTGAACCGAAATTTGCAAGCATGAGAGCTGTGGCAACATAATTGTGCAAAGAGTAATTGTCATTTAAAATTTTGTAAAATGCTTCTTCAATCGATATGAGTTTGATTTCAGTTGCAGAAGTGGTGAAGAAATGTTTTCTATATTTTTTTACTTACCCGGCATCAGGCCGAGGAGAAAACGGATGTTAGGTTCGAAAGCAGGCAAGCACTGGCATCTACGTATGTAGGAGCAGATTAGCAATATCACCGGCAGTTCATCAGGTCAAAAATCATAAGAGGAATCTTGACATGAAATCTCCCGTTTTTTTCTGATACAAATAATAGTTTTCAAGGTACTGAAAGCCGATTAATTATATCCTGTTGGCCATGGTTTTACTGAACGTGATGAAAAATGCCACCAAGACGTTCCCTGTTCTCCACTCACGCTCAATCTCTCACTAAGTGAGATGCTCGCATGAGTAAAAGAAACGATGATTTGTTCCATCTTTATTAATTGATTGATTATAAGAAAGTCTTAGCTTCCCGTTACCACAACAAAGATATTCAAAGAGAGGAGGGATGAAGATACCATTTAGTATGGAGTAAAGGGAATGCAGAATCTACGCAGAATGTGCATAAAAACAGTAAGCTAAAAAGGAAGTTCATGAAACATGAAATAAGCTGAAGAAGAAAGTAGTAGGTGCTGAAAAACAGGACAGCAGTGAACCGAAAAAGATGGTCCTTAACACAACAAAAAACGTTTTATTTCAACAAAAAGAAGGCAAATCTAACCTTTAGCTCGGGAGCTCACATAATCCCCCTGGGAGCTCTAATTCCCACAGATACATTAATTGTAACCCCTGAGGGGTGTACCATCTTTAAATAATAATCGAAGAGAACAATTGTATGCGTATTTTTTGCTTAAAAATTTTTCCTAACTCATGCGCTCACCTCCAACTCTAGACATCTTTGCGTCTGTGGAGGGAGTAGTTTAAAACTTAAATTTAATGGTGTTAAATTACTGAAAGATCCCTGCGCATGATAAATAATTGTTTTCCATATTTCTGGTAATGTACAATCAATGCAATATTCGAGCAGATTAGCATCAATTACACGCCATCACTGACTCTAAGAAAAATTGGTTTCTTTATTAAAAAACATTCAAATTTTGAAAAATTTTCGACGATGCCTGGTAGCCAAGAATAATATGTTCCTGGATAAATTATATATCAAGTCCACTTTTATTTGTACATGAACGTGTTACCGTATGTGCTCTCGATTAAATTTCATTTGAAGCATTCTAACCTTTCTACATGAATGCACTACTCACTTAAAATCTTATTTAAAACAACCAATGTTTTCCATTGATCAAGGCATAATAACCATCTCAATCTTAATTAAAACAACCATATGCACCTAAGACACATTCATACGTATATTTTAAAATAAACCAACCGTTCACTTTCAAGCTTTCGTTCACTCTCACATCTAGCCACCATTTGTCCATTTGCTCAAACCTGTCCCTTGAAAAATGGAATTGCGTTGGTACGAGCGCGAAATTCTGCGCAAGCATTACAAACAACGCGAGACAATCAAGTCCTTTATCAGCCTCTCGAGGCCTCTATTAGTAAACGTCTCTGCCAGAGCCGGGCTGCATTCGCCAGCATCCGCTGCAGTCATCTACGTATTTTTCATCCTGCTATTTTTCATCCATGTATTTATTATTCAGGTATTTTTCATCCTGGTATTTTCTATCCAGGTTTTTTCAACCAGGTATTCATCATTTAGGCATTTTTCAGCTAGGTATTTTCCATTCAGATTTTTTCATTGACGTATTGTTCATTGACGTATTGTTATACCCCATCTTTTTCATCCAATTAATTTTTTTACCTTAGTGTTTTCATACAGGTGTTTTCCATCTACGTATTTTTCAACCCTCTATTTTTCATCCACGCCTTTTTCAATCAGCTATTTTCATGCAGGTCTTTTCAATCGAAGCATTTTTCACGCAGGTATTTTTCATTCACGTATTTTTCATTGAGGCATTTTTCAACCATGTACTTTTACTCACACATATTCCTGGATGACTTGAATTTCTCCGCATTACGTATCTGAGCTTCATGTCTTTTGCTCATGCTCTTGCTCGTATAAGCTTGGTTTTCGCTCATGCCGTTAGTAGGAGAGAAGCTGTGGTGCTGGAGTCTGATGAAGATCTGAGAAACATTTGTATAACATATCTGCGTCAAGTGGTCCCACTTCTATGTATTGCTGATTCCTTCTAGCAGAATTTTTTTTTTATGATGAATCATAAATTAGTCTTCACATTTGGTATCAACCTTTGCAGATCACTCTAAGTTTGCCCGCCATAAGATTTAGTTTAGCTCATAACGATAATTTTGAGCATAGAATCCCTTACAAGATAAGCAACTGCCACACTTGTTATTCGGTTAGTTAAAAAGAGACAGACTAACAAAATCTCTTTATTGTTGAACATTCTCAGTTTCTGAGATGATCATCCTAAAAGTTCTCTTTAGATTACAATTATCGAATAAACGCATGTCCGTTATCATTACAAGGATGATTAGTCTCCGAAACCTAAATTTGAACTTCTCGTACATGCGAAATTCGTTGCACAAAATCTCTCTGTTTTTACATACATACATGTTTCTCACAATAAAAAGCGGAGCCCCTAATTTTTATAATTTTATGTACGAGTAATTCACGGTTTATTGATCATCAATTACGCACTGTGTTTTGCAGTCTTGTCATGAATGATTCAATGATTCAAATTAGCAAATCTTTTTCTGCATTGTAAGTCCACCCTTAAGACTGGGTTAACCAACACTAACTCTAGCTCAGAATATGTATGCACAACCGACCTCAGAAAAAGTCTATTTGTGTCCCTTCTTAACTCTCTAATAGTATTGAATTTTCCCATGTAACCATGGCGACGCAGTTTATATTTTCACTCGCCATACCACACGTTCGATTCTGCAATGTGTTCATTACTGAATAGCGTGAACAGCCACGTTCATGCCTCAAGATACTTCCAACACCATAAATTACAGCTATTGCTTTCAAGTATTCTCAATTAATTCGGCCTATCTAGAGCCAATTTTTTTAGCCCTCAATACATTCGAATACATGCAAAGCCTACAAATAAATGTACCTTTAAAATATAAACAGCGCCCTTCAATGCATCAAATACTTGTGAAAACATGAATTTCTTTTACGTTTAAAATCACTTCAAATAAGCTCAACGCCTTTGAATAATCCAACACCCGTACACTTAAATTTTACGTAAGTAATTTTAAGGTAAAATCACTTCATATGAGTCAAAAACACTTGAACATTTCAACACACGAACAAGAACATTTTACGTAAACCATTTTAAGATGAAACCACTACATATAACCTATGAACAATTCAACACCCTCACACGCATATTTTACGCAAGCCGTTTTAAGAGTTTAACAGCACCACAAGAAATACCTGGTGACCTCAACCAAAAGTATTGGTGGCCGTGACGCTGTACATGCGTGTGCTTGTAGGGCCCCATCGTGACCACACACCTGGAGTCTCAGCTTTCCACCTCCCCTGCCTTTACCTCCAGCGCCGGCCACCAAATAAATACAACCTTAATGAGAAAATTGCACCTTGATGCAGAGCGCGGACACCCCCGCATCTTGGGTTGCTTTTGTAGGACTTGCTTTTTGAGACTTGTACGAACCCAGGCTTACAAACTGGCGTGGTAGGTTTGTTGCTGTAAGGGTTTGAGCACATGTTGGAAAAACATTTGCTATTTTGAGCTGAAACACACGTCTTTGGCATGTTTTCTCCAGGTGTGACCAAGGGATGTTATCTACACTGTTTTTCATATCATTCCTACATATCTTGAAAGTAACTTTCACTCAAACCTGCTTTTATTCGTATCCAATGATCAATCTCGTGCATTTTACAACTTTTACATGTAATTCATCCCTGGTGCCGTTACAGCCACACTGTACTCTTTCTGCATGATTTAAATTTCCATGAGATGAAAAATCTATCTTTTCCCAATGAGAAAACACTTTCTTCACGAGATAAAACACGTATGAACTGAAAAAATAGCGATTAACTTCGACCATAATTCAAATTGTGGGCACATTTAACAGAACTCGTGAGTGACCCACGGTGTAGAGGGGGCAACCTACACTCGTCTCTGCCTCCACTGCAGCTCCTCCAACCAAACAAAACGAGGTAAATCAGTGAGTCCGGCCGCTACGTGACCCTCTATTGAGAAACTTGGAAATTATCCAAGCGCGGAGGAAAGACCAAATTCGCCTTTAATTGACGTGCTACACATCACCCAGCGTGTCATTTGGCCGCTATTAGCAGAGTGCATGGCAATTGCAAGGCAAATTATGACGAATGATAGTGCCATGACTACTTCAGCCGTGCCGAAGACCTCAAGAGACTGTGATATTATTTAAAGATCAGCTTTGTGAGAGAATTGTGTGGTCTCTCGTGTCGGAACTCGTGTGCAACACAATTTAATAAGAACTTTTAGGTTTCGCAATCTCCCCGAAAGACAAATCATGGTAGCAGTTCCAATAGCCTCCACTGAGTGAAAGTAAAATGAATGCTATAAGAAATGAGGCAAATGTAATGTATTGATATGGTGCTCATAAGATGAAATAAACAGTTGTGTGTGTCAAATTCTTGATAAATCATTGAAAGAAATAAAAAGCATCAAACAGCTTTAATATTAATTAAATTTCCCATGTCCTTTTACGGAAGTTCACCGATGGATATTTTCCTTTTTTGATAGTTTTGAAATTAAATACTCATTTCAATTACTTTTGAACGCATATTTCAACTCAATGGTAATAATCATTATCCCACCCGATAAAATGTTTTAACGAACAAATTTCACTTTACCCTATTTTTTTCAAGAACAACACCGGGTTTTCTTCCATCTCGTCTTTAGTAACAACAGCTTAATTTCTCCAAAAGACTTCCTGCGTTAATTAAAGCCTTGCATTTATCATGGACCCTAGAGTTCATAAAGCAGCAGCTCATTCAACGAGCAATAACAACACCGAAAGTACTTTTCGTTGAGTGGTTAACGCTCAATTACTTACGAGTAAGACTAAAGAACATATACCATGCGAAAATGAAGTACTAAAATTGTAAGAGCTGCAGTTATTAGCTTGTGATGCTTGGCTGCATCCGAGATAAAAGATCTCTATTTTACACCTCAAAAGACAAGCTTGCAAACGGGTCCATTACGGCCTTAATAGCCCCTCATAAGGCACCGCTGGAGGAACAAAAGAATAGGGCCAGTGAACGTGGGGCGTAATGACAGCATTGCTTGTATGCCATAGTGAGAAAAGTAGTGGTACATCGTAATGATGGAATTGATGGAAGAAAATAGTTACTGGATAGCTGGTGGATCATGATAAAATTGGTGAGATATCATAATGATGGAATTGATAGCAGAAAATAGGATAGCTGGTGGATCATGTTAAAATTGGTGGGATATCATAGTTATCGAATTGATAGCAGAAAATAGTCACAGAATAGCTAGTGAATCATGATAAAAGTAGTAGGATATCATAATGATGGGGTTGGAAGCCATGAGTAATTACAGGACAGTTTGTGAATTACAGTAACAAAATGAAAAGAATATCATAACCACAGAATTGGTAGTCCATCATGATCAAAAGATAAGTTATGATTCATAATAACACGATATTAGTATATAATGATCAAGGGATTACTGGTATATAATAATCAGAAGATAAGTGATAAATTATATCAAGGGATTTGTGGTATACAGTAATTTAAAGATTGGTAAAATACTATAATTACACAAAATAAGACTGAACCATAACAACAGATTTGATGGTGAACGATGTTTGATGACGGGTTGGGAAGATGCCATATTTGGTGAGGGGTTGGTAAGATGCCAAATTTGGTGAGGGGTTAGTTAAATACCGTAACTATGTAGGGTTTGTAAGATGCCATAGAATTACTGGATTGAACTTACGCCTTAATGAATGAAATTAGTGGTACACTACACATAAAATTGGTTTCCATGATTCCAAGACTCATATCACGTCTTGAGTATTTATGGTTAATGGGCGTTGAGTATTTATGGTTTACTTTTGTAAGTCAAAGGGTGAATGATATTTTATATTTAAAAACTTATTAACTCGTTGCACGCCATGATTCAAACTAAAGTTCAACATTCAACTCAAGTTTAGAGTCAAGTGTTGTAAACAATTCTGAAAAAAGAAAACACAAACTAAATAGTGCCTTCAGTTAACTTTGATTAAGCATTTATAGAAATTGAGCTTGTGACTACTAGTCGGTCAGCAGCATTTTGAAACTTACCTCAATTTACTACCGGTGGCTCAAATGGCGGATAACCTGCTAAAATTATTAGTATTCTCTTATTAATTTCATTAAAACTATACATTTTTGGTCATTTCAATTTCACGGGTGGGAAGCAGGTGTGGTGTGTTCTCTCCAAAAACATTTAAGTACCAGCTTAACCACTCTCATTCTGAACATTCTCATCCTCCGATGGCCAAACTAAGCTAAACTTCAAGACTGCACTTCATTTCTCAAAGCTCGAAGAGAAAAGCCAATTGATTTTAATAACTGACACGTATTAAAATTATAATCTTCTTTGAGCGTATCACATCTCTTTCTCTTGGGTAATCTCATACTTCTCTCCAATTCATTAGGCGTAAAAATCATCTTCGCTCTACTCAGTGTTTTCAAATGTTCTTAAATCATCAAAAATTTCTGTATTGAATGCTTTTGACCTCCAAAAACTGTTCAACTTCAGCTACACTCAACGCGCAGACGTAGCTATACTCTGTCCGGCTCGATGGTGTTGGAGATAGAGAATAATTTCCGCCTTGATTTCCACGAAGAATTCCTTCTTGTGTTCGAAGGAGTGCTGGAGTATTGCACCAGCAATCTCTAAGACGCTAAATTTCAGGTACGTCAGAGCAATGTTCGTTTTTTTAGAGACGTTCTTTTATTAAAACCTTGACACATACCGAGCGAAATCGATAAATTTAGTTTACGATAAGGCAGCGAATGTTTTAAATCGAGCTACTCTCGAATAAATCAGCGCGTTAGATTTTACTGCAGCATTTTTCATCTTTTCGATCAACTCTTCAAAGAATGCTAACAGACAGCAATCAGAATTATCGCCCTCTTCGACCGTTATCCAATTCCCACATTCGGCCCTCCTGATTTACGACCGGCACCTCCTAAAGCAAACGAAGTTTTTGTTGCGAGCTTCGGAGGGGTCTTCCTATAAATTTGAATCCACGATAATAAGAAAATCTAATTTGCAGTCAACTGATGTTATCTTGAGACCATTTCTTCTGACGGATCCTCCCAGCGTTTGCTATGAAAGTCAACGACTTGTGAAATTCGACAACACCTTTGGGCAACACATCTTCTGGGGCCATACGTCCGCTACAGCCAGCGCTGGCTGCTGTATTCAACAGGAAATGGGTGTCTCTAGGAGTAAGTAACACTGGCCACTGTACACAGCGGGGGAATGCTATGGGTGACTCCAGAGGTAAGTAGCACTGGCCACTGTACTCAGCGGGGGAATACAATGGGTGAATCAAGAAGTTAGTAGCGCTGGGCACTGTACTCAGCGGGGGAATACAATGGGTGACCAGTAGTGGCGCTGGGCACTGTACACAGCGAGGGAATACAATGGGTGACTAGAAGTAAGTGGCGCTGGCCACTGTACACAGCGGGGGAGTACAATGGGGACTCCAGAGATAAGTAGCACTGGCCACTGTACTCAGCGGAGGGATGCAATGGGTAAAAATCTGCGTGTTGTGGGTCGTAGGCATCGTAGAATGAATACAATGAGCTCATCAAATGCAGAGTTCTTTATCTCTTCACGGTAGATGTGTTGTTTCTGTTCTGTTGGTAAGCTAAAGTTTTTTAAAAAAATAAGTGTTAAACCTCAGCGCTCGTTGAAAGCATTGGCAATAAACTCTTTTTCAATAAAAAACAGAGAACCAGGAAAATGGTATAAAACATTTTTCATTAAAGTATTTTCTCGAGGCTGTAAAAGACTCGTAAAAAATGGAAGTTTCGAGAGTTCACTCATCATCAGAAATACGAATTCGAACAAAAAGTTATCTGTAAAATACAAAAAGAAAACAACTCAAAAAAAGTGTTTGACATTACTTATTGACAAGGGATAAAGGAAAAGAGCTAAGATGATTATTTAAAACAGGTTTCGTTATAAAAATGAACAGAGACTCTAAAATCCGCAATTCCGAACACAACTTTGCCCTGGCTATGACTTTGAAACTATTTTTCTTGACTGCAGTGTCGCATTCAAAAGCATGATTTCGGATGGCTGAGTTGGATGGGCTTTCTAAAATGTTTCCCGTCCGGTGACTCCTACCTTGATGCTAGGCAATCCTACATCCCAGAGTACTAGAAGTCATGCCCAAATACTCAGATGCACAAAGTGCACAACTATATTTGTATATTAGGGATGCCTGCATCTCAGTAGGAAGTCTATCCTTGAACTTAAAAAATGATTCAATTTTGTGATTATTGACTAGTATTAATCTAAATTTTACATTGCTGAAATATTTTTGTAGTAGCTCCAGTATTTGTTTTTCCATTAATTCTGACTGAGGTCCAAAGTAAGGGAAACATAGAGAGAGCGTTCGTACAGAGTCTGTTGCTTGTTGAAAGTCCGGAACATTTGCATTTTTCATATCTAGTTTTTAGAAATGAAATATGCAAAAATCTAGTTTTTAGAAATGAAATATGCAAATGTTCTAGTTTTTAGAAATGAAATACGTAAATATCTAGTTTTTAGATATGAAATATGCAAATGTTCCGGACTTTCAACAAGCAACAGACTCTGTACGAACGCTCTCTCTATGTTTCCCTTACTTTGGACCTCAGTCAGAATTAATGAAAAAACAAATACTGGAGCTACTACAAAAATATTTCAGCAGTGTAAAATTTAGATTAATATTAATCAATAATCACAAAATTGAATCATTTTTAGGTTCAAGAATAGACTTCCTACTGAGATGCAGGCATCCCTAGCATACAAATATAGTTGTGCACTTTGTGCATCTGAGTATGTGGGCATGACTACCAGTACTCTGGGATGTAGGATTGCCGAGCATCAAGGTAGGAGTCACCGGACGGGAAACATTTTAGCAAGCCCATCCAACTGAGCCATCCGAAATCATGCTTCTGAATGCGACACAGCAGTCAAGAAAAATAGTTTCAAAGTCAAAGCCAGGGCAAAGTTGTGTTCGGAATGGCGGATTTTAGAGTCTCTGTTCATTTTTATAACGAAACCTGTTTTAAATAATCATCTTGGCTCTTTTCCTTTATCCCTAGTCAATAAGTAATGTCAGACATTTTTTTTGAGTTGTTTTCTTTTTGTATTTTACAGATAACTTTTTGTTAAAATTTTGTTCAAATTCGTATTGCTGCTGATGAGCGAAGGCTCGAAACTTCCATGTTTTACGAGTTTACAGCCTCGAGAAAATACTTTAATGAAAAATGTTTTATACCATTTTCCTGGTTCTCTCTTCTTTATTGAAAATTCGGAAATACCGAAATAGGTGCTTTTAACTCTTTTTATTATGAAACCGTGGATTTGATTTTTTACCTTTCTTGGAAATAGTTGGCATTACAATTTCCCTTTTTTCAAATCAACGGCAGTATTTTCTGACTTCCTTCATGATCGGACTGCTAATTTTTCACCAATCTTATAAATCACGCTCATTATATAGAGCTGTGCTAAAATCATGCGCACAACTCGAGAACTTTCACGCGAAGTCTTGCAGCTCCTTTCTATAATGTTACTATAAGCGTTAGCTCTGGCAATAAATTTGGTTATGTTCAGAAGGAGAGTAATATTTCATGGTTAGTCAATAGCAATAAATTACACGCCCTCAACTGATTGGTTTGATTTATTTTTCATCGAAATAGAGATACGATCGGGAACAGTAGCTTGCTGCCTCCTTGATAGGTTCGATTGTTTTACTGTGGTCCCAACTTGATATGTTATATTGAAGTTGCCCAGTCATTTCATTCTGATTAGTTGAACGTAGAAAAAAAAGCTTCGCAAGATAATAACGCTGCGCATCAAACCTTTATCTCAGAATGCAGAGTGTGAAGATACACATTGAGGGTTTCCGGAACGGGTATTATTGTTTAAATTGTACCTGAATGGTGTGTGTGTATGCTAATTTTGGTTTTCTATATTTTATAATACGATCCATGCGCGGTAATTTAAATTTCTCGCAACCCCAAAAATGAAGTTAATAAATGGAATTTTACCGCACTCATCTCGATTGTAATCAAACACATATTTCAGTTCTGACTGAAAAGCTCTAACGCTTACGTTCCTAGCGAGGTATTTGTGTAGATCAGCTGCATAAACAGTGATACGTATCCTACCCTTTTGCGAAACCTAGTTTTGAAGGAAATTGTAAAATCTCATCCGTTATTTTGTTTTTTTCTTTTTATTTTACCCGAAATTGTGCGCTACTTTAGATATCATTCCAAGCGCATAGCATATGGAATTCGCTGAGTTTCACTAAGGTTTTCAATCTTATAGAATTACTGTAGATGTTGTTGCACGTGTGTCCCGTACACAGTAATTGTAGTAACATGTACAGCTACTGACATGCAGCTTGGCATACAAGACACCTCCAAACACAAGTACTTGTAATAGCGTTTACTATTGAAAATAATACCAAAGCTTCAATCCAACATCTGGAGCAAAGTTAATCAAAGTTCAAAAAATTATCTCAATTCCAGGCGTTCATTGCAAAGAATTGAGAATGTTGTGTCAATGCGAGAGTCTCTTGTGCCGTACCTTGGCTAACTCTGTTTGCACGAATGCACAGGAATTTCCTTCATGACTATTACTAAGGAAATAACTTTCGGAAAATATTTCACGAGTATCATTCAGGAAATTGCGTGATGAAATATACTTACTGAATGACTTCGCGAGTATCATTTAGGAGACTGCCTCATGAACATTTTTCAAGAAATCACTTAACGAGTTATACTCAGGAAATTCTTTTACGAGTATTTCTTACGACATTACATCACGAGAAATACTTTGAAAATTGCTTCAAGAATATTACTTAAGGAATTACGTCACAAGTATAACTTTAAAAATTTCTTCACAGCCGTAACATAGGAAATTACTTACTACTCGAGTGTTACTCTGGAAATTACTTACAACTCGAGTGTTAGTTACTCTGGAAATTACTTACTAGTCGAGTGTTACTCTGGAAATTACTTCACGAATATCACTTAGAAATACTTTTAGATACTAGTCGGCAATTTGCCACGCAACGATTTTTTTTAAATGTACTTGGCGAATCACCTAAAATTTACTCCAAGCACAATACTCGCTAGGCGTTAACTTTCACAAACACAAATCAGGAAACACTTTGACGAACTCTACTCGGCAAATTTTCAGAAAATGGCTCAATACTTTCAGCCTCAGAACAACCAGTTAAATTTATTAATCAAAGTTAGATTCATTTACCAATTTTCGTACGTTGAATTAAGATAGATCAATATATCAATTTCAGAGAAGACTGTAAATGTGTCCCATTCACCGTAGCATTTTTTTTATTTCAGAGATATAATGATCATATCATTACATCTCTGAACTGTTAATCAAATCAGATCTTTT
>JACJUY010001029.1:135171-147200 GCA_014220935.1 Platorchestia sp. MABIK | reverse complement strand
ATGCAAGCAAACCACTGACTTGTTCAGATGTATTCAGAGAGAACAGTTTTACATCTTCATCGAAAAATAACTATTTCGAATAGGATTAATTAAATTCGAGGAATACAGTATTTTGCTGCTTGAAGTGTAAGTTACAGTCTGTTTCTTACAATTTTGTAGGTAAGAAAACACTTCATAATTGTGTCATAGCTAACTATCCCTTTGACAAACTAAAATAAGAACAATTTTGAATCAGACACTGATGATGAGTAAATTATTAGTTGAAAGCTGAAATAATTTTAAAGTGAATTTATTAAAACAACGATGTTCTTTCCTTGCTTTGCGCCTTCATTATTTTTTTGTCGTTTACGCACTTCCAAACACAAGTACTTGTAATAGCGTGAACTATTGATACTAAATACCAACGCTTAAATTCAACATCTGGAGCAGAGTTAATCCAAGTTCAAAAAATCCTCTCAATTCCTGGCGTTCATAACAGAGAATTGAGAAAGTTGAATTAATTGAAGTTGAGAAAATCTTTTCCCAACAGCCCTTTAGTGGCAGTAAATTCTACGCCAAGCATTGCTAAGACCGGATCAAAACATGAAGGCTGAACGCAAAAGTTTTCAGAAGCAACGGTACAGAAAATAAGATATTCATAGGCTGCAACGCAATGTTTTTGGAATGCATCTTCTTTTTACACCTTTACCTTGTGTCCAGATACAATGGTACAGAAAATGGGACATTCAGAAGCTCCGACACGACATTTCTCAAACGCAGCTTCTACGCACGGCCTTGCGTCTCCACCTCGAATACAACTTGGCTTCTAAAGACTAGAATCGATGCCAAGATGAATTTGCACACCAAGATCAAGCCCATCAAATCATAGACAAGGTGTTGCTTCGCAAGTCCATCGAGGAAGTAAGTAGTTGGAGCACACCTTTTGAAGATTAACGCCACATTTCGCTTGGAAGAAATAGGGCTTAGAGCTTCAATGTAGAGCGAGAAGATAGCTCACTGGGTCTGAAGGAGTATGTCTTCATTATGCCGCTCATTGAGCTGTAGCTATACAGGGTGATGCAAGGCCGATTGAGAGCGTGTGAACGATCTTGTGCCCGTTCAGTATACGATCGACAGCGATCTTGTTTCTTACCAACAGTGAGCTGTCAAATTAGATTCTGTGGCCTCTAAAAAAGTTATTATCGGCGAATCGTGTTTTAGGTTCGGAATGAATAAATGTACATGAATTAGCCATTATTTTATCCTACATTTATGATTCAAATAAATTTAAATTTTTTGGTGGTTCATTTGGAAATTGTGTTCATTGGTGTGTTAATTTGATTGATTGTATGAGTGTCAATTTCACACTAGCTACACGAACATGTAATTATTCTTTATTTTCTCCCAAAATACTTCAATTGCACAGAATTAAACAAGAAGAGTTGAGTCCGTACACTAGTTTATATTTCCAAGAACAATTATGCAAATATTTAGAACAAAGTACTATTTTTTAATGGTAGATATCTATTCTTTGTTACAAGACACAGTAACCGACATTTGTCATACGAACTCTATAAAACCAAAAGCCATTCTAAAATGACGCAAAGCTTCCATGTGATCGTCAATGCGGCGTTGCGATTGGTTGGTTTGTGTAGTTCAGCACTAGCTACTTTATTTCAGAACCTGTATTCTGCCAATGCGTCGGTTCTGCACTCTGACTCAGCCACGAGTATTCTACTCAAGTATTGCAACTCAAATTAAATTGTAATTTCAATTTCTAAGGAAGCCGACGACGGAAGTAGAAATTTGATTTATCGTTAATATGTGTCATCATATGCGAAAACAATGTGCTCCTGCATGATTTATATTTACTCGCTCAGTAAATTTAGAAATGGGATGTGTTTCCAGACACAATGTGTTTTCCTAGAGTATTTAAGCATCAAAACGTTGAAGTGCAGGACTTTACAAGCAATATAAAGAGTGAAACAATGTTCGAAAACTCCATCCCACGATAAGAAATTTTCTTGTCTCAATTCTTATTCTCCGTGAATCTACCACAGAACGGCGAACCACACTGGGGCTCCGCCGACTATTCCTCTGCTGTAAAAGCAGACTTGTTATTTCCGTATCTGCCATGACTGCGTGAATGACATCAATAACAATTACTACGGCGATACCAGGCATCAGTTGCCTGTTAATCTGCAATTAGAGGCGACCAAAGGTAGATTTTGGGCGTCGGCCGTCACCGCGACCTGCAAGTGGAGGAGGGAGGCCCTGCGGGCCCTGCCGTGGGGCTGTGAGGGCTGGGTGTGTGTGCTGGGTTGGCTCTTTTGCCGCGGTAATCGTGAGCGTTATTTACATTGTGTTGGTTGCATGCAGGGATTACCGAAAGCATAGGAATAAGGATCTGCATTATTATTGTGAGCGTTATTTACATTGTGTTGGTTGCATGCAGGGATTACCGAAATCTAGGTATAAAGATCTATATATTGTTGTCGTCAGAATTTTTCCACTATAGTAGTTTCAGTGTGAGAATCTCAATTACTATCGCTGGAGTTATTTCTATGAAATTAGTTTCATAGCGTTATTTTCGAGAGTATAAGAATTAGGATATGCATTATTATTGTGTGTGTTATTTCCAGTTTATTAGATTTATAGAGTGATTTTTAAGAAACTAAATTACTTGAAACGTATTTTGAATAAATACCAAACAAGGGCGCTAGTCTCCCTCTCACGTAAGATGAACGCATAAGATTTTACTTCATTTGATAAAAATATAGCAAGAATCAGTACCGACACATTATCAGTACCGACTCGCTCGTAAGAGGTTCCTTCCAAGTTCCAACACATACCTTTATTTGTATGAGCATTCGCCTGCACGAATATTCCCTACACATGACCGTTTAGACTTTAGAGGAAGGATTTCTGAAGTCTTCGTAGACTAAATCACACCCATTTATCATAAACTGGTCTCATGTTAGGTAAATCTTTCATTATCGTATTAAGCATCATACTTCAAAATTAGCCCCAAGTAACTTCTTCGTCATCTGGGTCCTTGCTCTTCCAAATGCCTGTACGGATCTTGAGACAGGAAGCCGCGTTAACTGAATTTTTTCGTTAGTATATTCAACATAACACTCTGAGTGGGACTAAGATTAAAGCTGGAACAATGCGTAGGTTCAACCCACCATTCCAAAATTAACTCAAATAAAAATTTGAACGTATAGCTTCCAAAAGGACTAAAAGTAAAGCTTGATCAGTGCGTAGGTTCAACCCACCACTCTCAATTTCCCAAAGGGACTGAAATTAAAGCTTGAACACACCACATGAATTGAACCTTGAACAGTGCATAGCGGTGAACACACCACTTCCATAGGAAACAAAATTAAAGCTTGAAAAGTGCGTATTTTCAACCCACCACTCCCAAATGGAGTCGATTTAAAGCTTGAGAGGTGCTCCTTACAAGGAATTCTATCCACGATCCATCACACAGTAAAGACACCATCTCCACCGCCAGCTCGTGGAGACTTAAGCATGACATTCGCATGCTAAGCGAGACATGGAGAGCCGGCGCAGCAAAATTGAATTCTACGCCAGATTTGATAAAGTCGCACAGGGATTGGTGCTCAAAAATTGCACGCTGCTGCGTGGCACAGACATGATAAATGTGCTGTCGGTAAACGGGTACTTCTTGCTCATTAATGGGCGTTTCAAGCTCTCAGAATCAGGGTCATTTGAGAGGTGAGATAAGCCTTCCTGAGGTGTGCATGATACCCTACCTAGTACGCTCTAGTACTTAAGTAATAAATACTTCATTATTGATGCAACAAATAACTCAAATAGCAAATGATTTTCATTTAGGAAGCTGTGAACGTAGAGGCGTCATAAGAATTCAAATAGTTAGCATTTAAAAGACTAATTTTTTCGGGATACTTGGGCTAGCGCCACTGCAACGATATCTTTAGGAGCAGTCAGTCAAGTGAAACTAAAACATTTAGAGGACCTCAATTAGCCAACGATCTTCCATTATGGCCGTCTAATCTACCAATCGAAGTTACGGCAGCAATTTACATAGTTTACGCCTCAAGTTGAGTCGTTAAGTCTGCTGCAATGGCATGGTGAGGGATTCGCGACACCTCAAAAAGCTCCCATGGCTCCCAACTGAATTTGTTGCTTCGCTGAGTCTTCGCCCAGAATTTGCATAATTCTTCCCAAAAAAAGCCGCTAAAAAAGATCTCAACGCCAGAAAGGCATGCTCAAAAATACTTTGTCTCTCGCAGAAATTGAAAGCATTTTGCATGATACCCATCGTGCCGAGAAGAGTTCATCCTCTATCTCGGCAGCGAAGGGGAAAATTTAAATTATTTACACGATGTTTGGGTTATCCAACAAATCGCTTTGTTCGTTTTACAATCGTTTTTGCTTGTTCGAGAATTTACAACACTTACAAAGAAAAACATCTCCCCTTTGAGAGTGCCAGCCAAGAAAAGTTTAAGCTCAGCATCTTGCCGGCCTAAAATTACGGAATCATCGTTTGTCTCTACATTGTTTAAACGATAGCTGGATATAACAATATAAAAGTACATCCTACGACTGAATTCCCTTCAAGAAATCAATTGTGGCTACCACTTTACTGGAATAGGTAATTTGAAGTCACTTAAAATTTAAATTAATTGAGGGCTAGGAACATAGACAAAAATATTGATTGTGTGCAACCAAATGATGGCGGATGCACTAATTATTTTGACAATGATTTTTAGTGCTATTATGTGTTCCATCAATTTCATTCATATATCTATACATTCCTTATCAAGAGCGAGTGAAGGCACATATGTAGTTATGTTTAAAAAGGCTCGTTCGCAATATCGATAACTATGAAGATAAGACTATTCTTTCGTGAAACTAAAGCATGTGAAACAAATATTCTGGGATACGTGACGCATTTCCGTAGTCGTGCAGTCATCATGAAATTATAACATGGTAGAATTAGATGTATAAAATAATTATTTGTAATAAGTTTTAGATGTAATTTATACTAGAAGAAACGTACAATAATGCTTATATGTAATTATTACTTATTTATTACATGTAATAAAAAATTACAGTGCCTTTTTTCTAAAGGTGTATGGAAAATATCAGTTCCGTCTGTGTACCTTGCCCGTACCTTGTCAGGGGTACGGGCAAATTATTCCAATTCTGCTCAAAGTGTAGAGTTGTGTTGCTAAGTTTTGTCACACATTCAACATTCTATTGCACAAAAACAGTAAACAAATTTTAACAACCTGTCCCCGGAAAACATTGCTACCGCCACAATTCATAAATTAACTTAAAGCGCATTAAAGAATGTTTTGCAAATGATCTGAGAAACAGGACTACCACGTTTACCATAGCGTAACGTTTCATTAATATTTCCAATGCTGCCGGGTGTACAAACGCCAGAGGGGATATGGCTACCTCTGCAATGCACATGTACGTCCACCAAAAACGCATTACGCAATGTTCCGAGAAACTAGACAACCACGTTCCCCATAGTGAAATGTTTCATTAATATTTTCAATGCTGCCGCGTGTCCAAGCGCTGGCGTCACATTGCGTTAGTGAAACTGAAGTCGACGGAAAGTTCAGAGCTGACGCTGGCCTCTGTGACCCGGCAAATCTGGCTTGTGATAAGTGGCCACGTCAAAAGACTGGCGACTTTATGCCTTCATTATGTCGCCTGTAAACTGGCACTGGGCAGGTATTTATTTCTGATCGCAGAGTGACATGAGCGCCCCAAGACTTTACTCGCAAAAAATAACGGATTCAAGCGACGTACGTACGGAGGCATGCATGGCATATTCAAATGAAGCACTTACTGGCGTATTTATGAAAGATGCCGTGTTGCATTCATGAGTGAGCCCAGTCGTCTTGCTGTGGCGATATGAAGCAATTCATCACGAAAGGAAACAGGAGAATTTGATTCCAAAGTGAGGTGTTGTTGAACGAAAAAAATGCACGTTCGAGGTTTTTCTTAGACTGAGAGGTTCTGGAAAAAAGACTTCAGGGAGGAGCTTATTGGTCGATGTTCTCATCGCTTCCCGACTAGTGCTAAGGCAGCGAGTGAACTCCGTAATTGCTGCTTGACCATAAATATATTTTCATTGATCGTTCGTATTTAGAATTGTGATTTTGTGTATAATTGTGAGGATTTTTTGACTCTTGATCTTGATCTCACCAGAGCAGCTGCCCGCTCCGGTAAATGCACTGCACTATGCGGGATCGAATAAGGAGTCTTCCCACTTTTTTGAGTCACCAAAAAAGAGCTCAGTAGTGTCTTTGTTAGGAACTAATGACATTCTAATATGGGTGAGTAAGGGCTTACGTATAGGCTTCACACATGAGCAAATGTAAGTAAATTTTGTTACAAGAATTATCAAATATTATCATTAGTTATGAATTACCACTGCTTATGTGATGATTATGAAATATATTGCCACTGCTTCTTCAAAAATTTAAAAATGCTGTCCTTTCGTCATTAGAGCACAAAAAATTACTTAAAACCAAGTTTTTATATTACCATAGCAGTTCACAATTTTTCGAACTCCTGGGGTCTAGAATACAACTCATTTGATTTCAGGATGCCTAAATAACATGCGAGGAGCGCTAATGGGGAATAGACGAACGATGATTTTATGGAACCGCACGCATGCTTAATTCGTGCACTCTAGGACCAGGATCGGCATGAGAAAACCTAAAGCTCGAGTCTCTGAAGGAACCTCAAACATCGGAACGATCCTAAAATGTTCCCTAGGCTGGGATACTCCGGCTTTAAAACCCACGCAAACGAGCGATTGCCGATTCACATTGTGAGGTAAAAAAGTGCGCATTTTCACGAGCAGCCGCGAACATAAAGGCGCATCCGAGAGGTTAGGTCAGAAATATGCACTTCGACACTTTCGAATTCGATTTATATCTCACGAAGCAGGGAAGTTTCTGTCCTGCGCACCGTATGCAGGATACGCGTGTACCTACAGCGCGCGTTGGCAACCGCATCTGCCAGTAAAGTGCAGTCTTTACGAGGGTTTATCTGCGCAAATACACGCAGCCGTCCGATACGGCCTCATGAAGGTTATATTAGCATCGGAAAGTTAAACGATTTATACTTATCCCTTTTAAGGATCCTCAGTATTTCCAATCCCTGAGTCTAAGTTTTAAGTTTAAATTAAATGGTCGTTTGTGCGTGTGTTGCGATGCGCTTTTTGACCTACCTAAGGTCTGTAAAATAAACAGCGATGCTCTAATCTAAAAAATTCGCACCTTGAGTCATTGAATATTCTGAATTTTTCTTCCAGCTTTGGTGATGACCCAGACGGAAGTGAAATTTTATTCTAGGATCTATTATTCGACCTCTTCTTTACAAGGCCGCATAAATTGTGTGTTGTGTGATAATCAAATTCGACTGAGATTCACTTCTCCAAAAGAGTAATTTTTGCCTAGTCTAACTTTTAAGCCAGAGCATTTGTAATTTTTGATGTCCAAGTATTGCTTCTGCAGAAGGCGGATAAAATGATGTATGTAACGGTCAAAAAGTAAACTGGGCATTTACTTTAATTTCATAGACAATAAGACAAAAACAATCTAGTATAATTATGTTTATTTGACTCACCTTTTTTACGTAAATTATCCCGCAATTTGATTTGACGTGGCGAATCATCACAATAAAGAGACATGTAGTATCACTTACCTTATTTTTCTGAAGCTCCTTCAAGCAAAAAATATCCACAAACAGATGAAAAAGGCAAGATAAAAGTTAATACAAATTCAAAGACAGATAAGAAACACATGATACGAGTTCAAACATTGAAATATATTTGTTTATATAAAACTACAAATATCTAAGCTCATATCGTAAAAAAACGCATAATATAAGCTAGTATAAATTGACAGACATAAAAACGCATGATAGTAATTACAAAAGCACAAGTATTTGACAAAAGAATACAATTGTCCCGATGTTCACTCGAGCACCCTACCAAACTCCCCGGTTATCATAGTTAGATCCAATACAAAAATGAAACATTCGCCATTGATTGAATATACGAGTTGATTGTTAGTATTTTTACATAAAAGCAATCAGAGATCAGAATCAAATACCTTGAATCGACGCTCAGTTGGAACTTGCTTTTTATTTAAACGTGAGTTGGCTCTACTCAAACCAAAATGTCATTCCTTTTTTACCCAAAGAAAGTTATTTTTTATAAACTGAGATTGTTTTGCTTTAGGAAAAATAACTTTTTTCTAAACCGAGATTGTTCTGCCTTTGGAAAAAAATTCTTCTAAACCAAGATTATTTTGCCTTCGGGTTACAAATAAAAACTGAATTATCATTCCGCTAAAGTTACGACGCGTTCCAAGCTCTCTCTTTCCCTGTGGAACCACGCCTGGAATCGCATTCACACTCCCAAAAAACTCGGAAAATAATCTGCTTCTTACCTTGAGTTTCTCTGCGAGCGCGTCGGTGCAGGAGAGTGGTGCTTCTGCGGCCTGAGCCTCATCTCCCACACGCCTGCAAGCACAAGAAATACAAGTTTTTAATACCTTGACTTCGACGGGTTCAACTGATGTTCAATATTCAACCCAAATTCGATGTCAAAAAGTAGATGGCATTTTTTAAAATACCAAAAATTTACTGGGTCCATTAAATGTTATTAATTAGAAAAGATTGTTAACATTTTTCAAACGTGTTAATTAATTTTTCCCAAACGCAAGCAACGTGTTACACCAATAATAAATTAAAATTTAGGTTACGTTACTCTGAAACGAATTCCTTCCTCAAATTTCCGTATTCTACAATTTTTAAATTTTGATTACATTTCTCTGAAATGACTTCCATCCTTGCATTTTTGTTTTATTTGATTTTTTTAATTTAAGTAAAATTCTTGAAAATGACTTCTTTACATTTTTTATTTCTGACTTCTTTATTTCATGTATACGCATATTGCTCCGGATATTTTTACTCCAGTTTTTCAAGCACGTATGGTGGAATCCATTAACTTATAAATGTTTGCAAATGAATTTGTTTTTCACGATTTTGGATCAAGTATTTATCCTCGAATAAAAGGCCTAAGTTACGGTCTCAACAATGGAGCTTTTACGGCTGGTCATGTACGCAGGGTGTCGTTTCTTCCCTCTACTGCCTCGCAGTTTCTGAGCGGTGACGTGCGAGTTTTCTTGAACAAAAATTACTTTGCACTTTAAGAGCAACGAGCACCAACGTTGGCCACGAAGGGGATTTTCAAATTGCTGCTGACCGACCAGAAGTTGCAAACTCAATTTTCATCAATAATTAAAGCTAAATGAGGGCATGATCTAGTTAATGTTGACTATTTTTAAAATAGCTTGCTACAATTGACTTTTTATTTGAGTTGAATACTTAACTTCAATTTAATCAACTGCCTTCAAAGTGTTAATTATGGCAGGCCGTGTCTAACATTCATGAAAAAACAGTATTAATTGGTTTAGGAATGTGTTCAAAGATTTCAAATCCTAATTTAACATAATCATCCACATAGTTGCAGGTAAAACACAAAACGGTGTTTGGGTCATCCATAAGAAGCAACAATAGGTTCAAAAACCGACAGGTTTCTATCTGCAGGCCTGCCAATTAAAAAGGAGCCCATTTTAAAATGATCCGCGGAAGATAACTCACTGGAGTCAGTTGTAACTTAAAAATTAGCCTAGTGACATGTACGCTATTTGGAAATTGAGAGGGTAACAGAATCTGAGAAACGAACTTAAAATTTTATAGGTAAGGAAAACTTCCTACAATCGGCAGCTTTAGTGTGATCATTTTTTCACAGTGGTAAAAATAAAAATTTTTGTTTAATTATCCGTCGATCCTTTTTCCCATTACGTTCACCATTGTTCATTTCTGTTCAACTATTCGAATGGTGACAAAAGAATATTTCACATGATTGATTTGTAGAAGAAAGAATCACGAACATTATCAGACATGGAACTGAGAAAGTTGATTCCAGCACAAACGTATTTATTTTGAGATTTAGAGTTTAAAATGTACGGGACTATGATTTTATTTCCATTTCTCGACACTTAATCATAATATTTTGACCGCAAATTACCCGTCTAAGTTCAGAATGATAATTAGTTTCAAATCTTTTATTCGGGAAACCTCTCAGAGAAAATTGTTATTCGCCAGAAAAGTTAAGAACTTTTACATTTTTGAAAGAAAGAATGATGAGTTTGAGCTTTATAGTTACAGTTGGAGATATACTTAATAACCTTTTTGAGCAGTTTCATTTTTTTCTCTGCTACGCCAGACTTCTGTGCCATGCTGAATAAACGCGTGAATCTGCGTAATGTGTGAAATGCAAGGCACTCCCTTCACATTCGTAAGACAAGAAAAAGAGTAGCACCATTTAAAAGGAAATTAAGGAAATGGGAATTTATTCTCGAGTTGAGTCCCCACACTCAGCGCATAGAAACAGCTTGATTGAAATGAGTTTGTGAAATAAGATAGAAGTGGGAAGAGGAAGTAAAAGGCGCTAAAAAAAGACAGGAGTGATTTAAAAAAAGGTGCGGTACAGGACAAAAAACTCATTCTATGTGTGAGCAAATGAAATGCCTTCCTAACCCTCACCTTGGGATCTCTCATCTTCCCCTGGGAGTGTTATAATAATTGCCATAGAGACAATAGTTGTATGCTTTAAGAAGACGCCCTACACCAAATTCCGATGAAATTCAATATCTTCGAGTTCCTATAATTTAAAAGGGCTTCTACATGTGAAATAATGAGCTTTGATTAAACCTGAAAGTTACGTTTTTTCTTACAAGAAGAGAGTGCATTTTCTCAGGGTGATATTTGAGCAGTTTTTTCTTTGCCTAGGACAGGAGAAAAACAAGTTATAATCCCTGGATTATGTGGTTGCAGATCTTTGTGCTCTTTCGAAAGGGAAATCTCGATGACCATGTGCCATCCTCCATCCTCCACTATTATAATCGTATTTTAAACTGCACTCAGTGTGTAAGCGCGTTAAGTTTATGTGCAGCTACTTCTGACGTGTTTGAAAAAATCTGCAACATTAGTTCTAGATAATTTTGAAAAACCCTCTCTTCAAAAGCCTAAGTTGAACTGCAACGGACGAAGTGAGTTAAGGCCAAATCCTCAAAGTGAATTTCAAAATCCACTTTCATAAACAGCTCTAATATATTTTATTCCTTGTGAAATTTGTGCCCTTAAGTGTTCTTCGAAGTTCATTGTCGAATGGCAGTCACTTCCTCGTTGTGATGTCGGTGACTACATAATGCCGGTGCCAGTCCAATGATGGTGGTTGTGATAACGATAGTATGAGTACAAAATGCGTACTTTAAGAGGTTAAGGCAATACCCGACCATGCCTAGACCCTAAAATAACCCGCACCCTAGTCGCAGGAGCGGCATTTGTCGAGCGTGCTGTTCGGCCGTGCAGATCAGACTGGGCAACTGAACGTCAACACGACGTGAGGGCTCGTGCTCTCAAAAATACCTTCAAAAACTGAACAGTTTTGGAGTGAAAAATCAGGGGTTTCTCAGTGCTTCAAGAGTAGGAAGTTCTTGTCCAGGAAGCGGGGAGAATGTGAAGGTCGTGTGAGGGTTTCAAGAAACATCTTACAGGCGTCAAGAAATACCGTTGATCGATTCGATTTCGATTATTTTTATTTTTGTAATAACTCTTGATGGAATGAAGACGTACCCAGAACCAATTCACTGAAACAGGTAATTTAAACGAATTTGTAGAACGCAACTCGGAAAGTCATAGTTTACTAGACAAGGATTCCTGGGGCGCAAAAAACCATACGGCAAATTAAAGGTACGTAGGAAATATTTTTTAGCCATCAACAAACAAATATTATTTACTGATTTTCGTTTCGGGAAACGTAATCTACATAAAAACAGAATAATCAATGAGGGTAAAAACATGAATAAATATTTATGTAAATAAGTACATACATACATATACCAGGCCTCTCCTCCCTATGGGAGGGTAGCCGACAGCAGGCCACAATCATCACCCTT
>JACJUY010001029.1:104755-135115 GCA_014220935.1 Platorchestia sp. MABIK | reverse complement strand
CTCGATGTCTCACTTCTACTTCCATACTATTATTAACAGCCACATCCGACCCGAGGTACCTAAAATGCTCTACCTTTTCTAACACTTCACCATTCATCCTCACATCCAAAGTCCCAAACACTCCACCTCTTGAACATCTCATCACCTTACTTTTATTCACATTTATCCTCAGTATAAGCCTTTCGCACACTCTACCAAACTCTACAACCAGTCTCCTCAGCTTTTCCTCTGAATCAGCCTCAAGCGCTGTATCATCTGCAAAACAACAGCTGACACACTTCCCAATACACACCATTTCGTCCCACCAACTGCGCACCTTTTCCCAACACTCTGGCATTCACTTCCCTCACCACACCATCCATAATCAAATTAAACAGCCACGGCGACATCACACATCCCTGTCTCACACCTGTCATAACTGGGAACCACTCACTCACCTCATTCCCTACTCTCACAAATGCTCTGCTATCAATGTAGAAACTCTTGATCGCATTCAACAGTCTCCCACCCACTCCATACAAGCTCACAACTTGCCACAGAGCCTCACGGTCCACTCTGTCATACGCCTTCTCTAGATCCATAAATGCCCAATATACATCTTTACCTTTTGCCAAGTATTTTTTATTTACCTGCCTCACAGCAAACATTTGATCCACACAACCTCTGCCACTTCTAAAACCATATTGTTCTTCAGCCAGCACTTGTGTAAATAAGTATTTAAATATAATATTTTTTAGCCTTCAACTAATAAATATTTTACCCATGAGCTTTCAGCTCTTATGCTTTTCATGGAATGTTTAGATACTAATAGATAGTATTCTGGAAGCTTTTGGGAGGACTAGAGAACTGAACTTGTTATCCATACTGTAAGGAAAACTAGATAAAAAGGAATTTCTTGCTCACATTCTTCAATACTACGTGCTTGTACTTTTCTCCATATTTCGGAAATTTTAACCATGATCAATTTAATACTAAATCAATTACCATGCTTAATAATGACCTTTATCAATTTACCGATGTTGTAATATCATCAATGAAAATCCTTCAAAAAAACTAGTAATTCATTACATGCACTGGAGTTCGAATTCCCATCGAAATACATAAAATTAAAATAAGTAACTACACATCGTATTCAAGTTTCGAATTCTATTTATTTCACATTTATTTTTTGAGTGATGTTCTTTTTAATACAATTGAATATTATTGAAAATTTATTTTACCAGCGCATACTCTACTCCATGAGCTATAATAATCATTGCTTCCCAATCTAACTTTTTCGCAGCCAGCATGCACGTTTTTCGCCGCCTAAGCGATTTAATCGTTTAAATCGCTTAGGCAGCGAAAAACCATGCAGGCGGCGAAAAAGTTAGACCGGGTTGTGTTTCGACAAACAAAGAAACGGAATCAAGCCAAGGGTTTGTGTAGCGAGAAAAACAAAAGGTTGCCTCTATTTACACCGCCTTGATTATGAAGCGGATAATATCGCTTCTTCCTACTTTTAATATGTTCTTGCGTCAATAAACACAGCATTTATAGGAAACAAAATTGAGTAAATTGTCTTAGTTATACGACTAAATGCAAGATATATTATTTTTTGAGATACCTTATATATTGTCGACGAACAATCCAGACATAATAATAAAATGAATCGATTCCAAAGGAACTGCTAAATGAAAGCCTATTTTACTTTGCCTGAGAAATGCTTCATAAATTTAAAGCATTCACGTCCTCTGGTGTGTGCTCTGATAATAATTTTAAATTGCAGTCAGTTTGTTACCTCTTATTTTTCTCGGCAGATAATAAGGAAGAAACGTTAGTCACCCTCGGCTGGAAACGAACGTTGCTGAAAGTGTCTCATGTGCTGATGCATGGATCATTAAAACAGATTTACGCCAAAAAAACCTCAGCGATTGCTGGACTACCAAGCCAATTTTACAATTCTGCGGCACTCGTCCACGTTTGAATGGAAATTCAAATTTAATTTGCGTCGTCGCACTGTTGTGCAGAGCGAACAAATTTGAAGTGATCTGGAGCAGAAAAATGCAGCGTCATTAGAATTTTATCTTGATGCAACATGACAGAACGATTTCGTCCAGTGGCGCGGTTCCCATGGTCTTGAAAGTGACATGAGTTGCTTCTTCTTGCATTTTAATCTGAGGCTGAATCTCATTAGAGGAGCATGCAGAGCGCAGGCCTCAAGAGAGCCAGCCAGCCATTAGCGATGCCAGCTCCACACCAAGACAAATCCTCGTCTGGCCTATTTGCTACCGCGACAAATCCTGCACTTGACAATTCTCCTCGAAAGTTTTACTAATGAGCACACGCAGTAATGGCTATGACAAATTCCGAAGCTCGCCAAAAGACAGAAGCAATGTTGCGCGCCCGAAACCCTGGTCAAAATATACGACGGAAAGATAATAAGGCCGCGCCTCTGCGACAAAACATACGACGATCATAAGACGGATAGGAGCACTTACAGACGCACTTGTCCAATTGCTCCTCCTAAATCGCTGCTAATTAGAGAAACTCAAGCAGCCTGTAAATGTCTCGCAGATGAGCGAGTGTCCTTGTCGAGACCGAGGTTTTGAGACCGGGACTCTTAAAAGAAACCTTTTTGCACTGCAGTATTCCTCACCGCATGGACGACACAATCTGAACTGTAACAGCGCATTACGGTGTTTAATTCCAGTAACTCTGATAACTTTACTATTTAATTTGATTAATATTCCAGTGACTTGTGTTTAATTCCAATAACTCTGATAACTTTACGAGAAACAAAACATAGGTAAAGTTGGGCTCCCGCACACCCCCGCTCACGAGCGCGTGCGGTCTTCTCTCTCGCTCAAAACACGTCAAGTTTGCAAGAGCTCCGCCCGATGCCCATGCAGAAGACGATGCTGAACACGAGGCATTTCAGGAGAGCAAGGGAGGAGACTCATACTTGGAAGGGTGCGGCGCCCCGTGTCAGTTCCTCAATGAAGAACACATCAGGAACTCTTATAAACTTCACCATCGCACCCATAAAGCCGCCATTCTGGTCCCATTGAGTCCCGGATGCTCACGCACGTCTCTCCCACACTTCTTTTGTCGACCCTCGGTTCATCTTCGTGAAATCAGGGGCGTGTGCTGACTTAATAGGCCGTTGTGAAATAACAGCGGTAATTTTTAGGAAAACAGCTCACAGTCCCAAGCTACGTGCTGAATTTTAATCAACAATCACCCTGAAAAATAGGCGCGACCCACCCAGCTTGAACGAATAAATCTTTATGGTTTTAAAAAAACTGGGCGGTGTTGTAGATGGTGTTTTAAACCCAGAAATTTTGGCGTTCTTTGATATTAATTTGAGTGAACGGGACTGAAAATGCATGCTGCATGGTATTATTTTGCCATCTGTTATTTTTATTTAAAGATGATGAGTTTGGAAAGATCGAGTTTGTAAATTAAATTAGTTCTAATTGTAAAATAAAAGCTGCTAAAATGCTAAGCAAAAATAGTGAGTGAAATGAACGTAATGAAAAGAAAATTCAACTATTCACAATTTTTACTCAGGTTAACATGACGTTTCTTATAAATTGAAAAACAGAATCGTTTCAAAGTTCTTTATGATACTATGCAAAACAATGCTAAAAATCGGCCAAGTGTTTGTCCTTGCTCCGTAGAATTTTCCAACGTTACTGGCGTAATATGTACATAAAAAGATGAAAATAAGAATAAACTTTAAAATTAACCAAATGAAGCGGAACTATCGTCACTTATCACAATTATTCATAAATGATGCTTAATATACGCTGGGAAAAATAAATGCGTTATTATAAATTTCATAAAGTTTAATCGAAGATCATCCAAGAATTCCGGACTTGGACCTGAAAAGAGAGTACGTCGCTGAATTTTTGTTGAAAATCGCGAGAGGGGAATAAAAAGTTTGGGAAAAATTTTTTTCCCGTGAAAGTCTTCATTTTCTTTGTTGCGGCTCCGTCGCACAACTCACGGTTTGCGTGCGCCGGTCGGGGTCTTGCCCTGGTAGACAGGATACTGAATATTCGTAAAGATGGAGGCTTGCTCTTATCGGGGCAATAAAGACCTCATTACCAACAGGGTGTCACTCACGGCGTGAATTATTCCTTAACAGCCAGTATCCAAATCTTGGTCGAGATCGAGGGGTCAAAGTCTCTGTTCCAACGGAGTCCTGCCAAAACGAGCGTACACTGAATTATTTGATCGTGACTGCCAAATTTGGTCCTGGAATGATATTCTAAACTAAATGGTACTACTCAGTGAGATATGCCAGAGCAATACGAAATTTTATGGCCTTTATATTTTAATTTTAGGCACTGAATCGATCCACCAAATCCGCCCGTCCACGATATGCTTGAAACGAAACAAAAGTAGGCGGTCACAGATTTTGGCGGGAGACCGTCACAAAGAAAGAGGCGTGTCCAGCGTTTGGTGTGAGCGGAGCATCAGAAAAGAACAGAAAATAAGGTCTCCCCACAATATATTCTGTTTCAAAACCTCGGCGAAATGAAGTTCTGAGTGTAGTGCCCTAAATTACGACGGGCCCTGGAAGAGGCAATGGCTAATTGAACCCCCTTGCCTGCTTTGAACTGGCATCGACGGCTAGTTGTTTCGATAAGCTTAAAATTCATTTCAGCTCGCTATAGCGACCACAATATTTTTTCAGGTTTTTATGAATATATTTTACATGAGTCGACCTATTAGAAAAACTTACGATGCTACGAGAAAGTCCATAATCAAACACACGTATTTAGAATGATTTGTGAAAGAAAAGCAAGTTTTCTAAAATAATGCGAGCTACAATTTTTCTTTGCTATCTCACAAGTAAATTAAATTGGTGTTTACAGATTCCATAATACTTCAATATTATCTTACGTACCAAGCTACAACGTGGAACTATGCTTTAATTTGAACAAAGAGGAATTTAATATGCATTTCCTTCCTAGGCTTCACAACAGCTGCAACACACGCCTCTCAAAAACACCAACAACTGGACTTCGTTTATGGGACAAAGTGTTCACCCAAAACATTCTACAGCAACCCAGCTTATTATACTTTGATATATTCCCTAATCTGTTAAAAAAAATTTAAGGTTTCCTAATTTTTTAATCAGAATAAAGCATGTGACTAGAAGGAAATTTCTATAAAGTGTCTTAATCCGACGTAAGTAAAAAATTTCCGCACATCTAGTAGTTACTGAAAATTCACTCAAAGCAAGTTACCGAGTAACGAAGCCTGAGTTGGTTACGATACAAAGCAGAGCCATTGTGACGTCACAATATTGTTACCGAGCCGTTCCTATTAATTGTCTTCGCGTTATGGAACCGGTAAAAAGCTGATGTAAAATCATTAAGCAGCCACACTCTAATTGTCTTCGTGTTATGGAACCACTGAAAAGCTGTTATAAAATCATTAAGCAGCCACACTCTAATTGTCTTCGTGTTATGGAACCGGTAAAAAGCTGATGTAAAATCACTCAGCAGCCACACTCTTGTCAGCAAGAAAGAAACGGAAGTGAATTCGCATAATTAGCTATGGCAACATTTTTGTTGTACTCGTGGCAATGTAGAAACGACCAAAGCACTCAACAGAAGTAACTCATTTAATTTCATGGAGACGATTATATCAAAATAACAGCGAATTTTCTCGCGAAATACCACTCAAATATTTTAGTTTCCTCTAGGCTCTTCACCTGAAAAAGTGAAGCCATAAGGTAAAAGCAAGAAGAACTAGGAGCGGGCGCCGGGACAGAGGTAGATCAGGCGAGCACTTTTGTCCATGAAAGCGATGCTAACGAGCGCATTCATGTATTCATAAGCCGTGCATGTCGAGCACAAGCCTCGCGCACCCAGCACTGAAGTACAGACGCTTGCCATGGTTAAATCATCATAAAATCAAGTTGAGATGGTAATTGAGCTTTGGACCATTTACCCTGTCGAGACCAGCGCTTTGCCATAATTTGTGAAATAATTTAGCCCCTGATAAGGAAGCTTAATTCGCAGCAATTAACGTCAACGCTATAGGCGTGTTTGAAATATGGCTCATGTCTCACAATTATTCTCGTATTTGGGTGGTGGCTCGCATTCACACACGGAGATGTTCTTGCTTTCTTTCGTTCATTCTTTGTTTCTTTACTTCTTTCTTTATTTGCTTCTTTTTTTTTGTCTCTTCCTTTTTCGTGCCAAGAGTTGCAGAGAATCCAAAACGTGATAAAAATTTCTATTGTGAGATAATAAGCGCAATTAACTGACAACAGCGTTTTAAACACATAGGTTACTCCTATGCAAAGCTTCAGGTGTTAGTGTGCCTGGTGCTTCCTCCTATATATCAGAGTATTTTATTTTGTAAAGACACCTGCTCTTACTTGAAAATAACTACACTAACCAACTTCACGATTCGCTGTTACCCACGCTTTGAATAAAACTGTTTCCAGCGCATAATTCGTCCTGATAATTCATGAAACAGCCAATTCGTTAATCTAAATTCATGCAATCTTAGTTGTTTGCACCTCTAGGGAAATTTTGACGAATCAATCGCGCAACAACAATCTCATGCTTCTAAACAAACATGAATGTACGCTGAATCTTTCATACTAATAACGTTTTAGATAATAAAATACATGTCCATGTATTTTCGCGCAGTTTTAACTCTAATCTAAACTAACGATCCTTAGCATAGCCAAAAACACTCAAACATAGCCAAAGCAAACGTAATCACTTACAAAATGAGCCCCGTTCGTGATGATAAATTAAAACTGATGCTTTAAACCAACGTCGACCAAAAAACGCCCCTTGAGTCTGGGCTGACCGAGCACATTGATATTGCATGCAACAAGAAGTGCTGCAAAAACTGGAAACTGCCTGTCAAACTAATAGAGAATTGGCCCGTAAAACTAAATTGAACCCAGAATATTGACTCCTCCTCAGCCTCGGTAATAGGTAGTTGAATTAAAACATGTCAGAAACACCCCTCAGAACGAGGCATCAATCACAGCAACAGTTCTCCATCTCCCATGGGAACTTAGGGCGATCATTCCGCTTGATATTCCAACAAGGCTTCAGACTTGCGGCCTTCGATATAACGAGGCCTGGCTTTGGTTCGCTCAGAGCTACTGCCTCCTCTCTTCTTACTTGCAGCCCTGGAGCATTTGGTCATAGTGCCCTCAGGTGAGGCATGACACAATGAATGCGGTGGGTTAAACTGAAGTTCAATATTCAACTCAAATTTAACGTCAATTGCAATTAAGCAATTTTGAAAATAGAAAACATCAACTGGATCGTGCCTTCATTTAGCTTTGATGAAGTATGTATGATAATGAGTCTGTGACTACTGGTCTGTTAGCAGAAATATGAGAATCCCCTCCGGGTACACCGGCGGCTCACATCGCGATCAGTGTTAATATGGTGCTCGCAGTGTGTTGTATTTCGGGGTTGTGTCATGATTTCAAGTCTCCGTGGATTCTCTGAACTCTGTATTTTTCCCTTTTTCATTACCTCAAGATCATTATCATAGTGGTATAATTAATGTAAGTTCAGCTTCCCACACATGATATCAATTTTTCTTTCGTAAAAGTCCGCAGTATTAGAGATATACTGAATTTGAATATTTCGGCGAACCCACATTTTTTCAACAGCAACAGAAATGGAGGTTAGTGATGATATCATCTCAATAACATGCAACAAACCGAAAAAATTGCAGGCTCTTAAATCATATTTGAGTGACCATCTATAAACTGGAAAATCAGGTCTGGGCTAAATTCAAAATGACTGGCCAAATATTCGATGTTTCAGAGTCATCCCGAATTTATGTTGCATAAATGACAGTAATTAGGACTGCCTTCTTAGTTAACTCTCAGGTGCTTCATTTCTCCAAAACTTGGCAATGTTAAAAAGTAAATATTTTACATCCATGGCTGCGCTACTGATGATGACCATACTTGATGCTTTATCCAAGTTGAAAGCGTTATAGTGCAGAGTTAACCTAATCAAATTCAATTTAATTAATTTCATAACATGAATTACTCTTTCAAATAAACTGTTTTCGTTCAAAAATTTACTATTTCGGTTCAGAAATTACTGTACTTTCCGTGTAAAAAAATCATATCCCCACAATTTCAAATAAGCATTGACAGGAAAGACCATAGAGAATCTTGGAACCCACTAAATCACTAAATGATGAGTGAT
Source organism: Platorchestia sp. MABIK (assembly GCA_014220935.1). Lineage (NCBI taxonomy): Eukaryota > Metazoa > Arthropoda > Malacostraca > Amphipoda > Talitridae > Platorchestia > Platorchestia sp. MABIK. Next base: position 126,917 of record JACJUY010001029.1, on the reverse strand, counting down.
CGGGATGGCCACATTTCATAGAAAAAATGATAATTGTCTTAAACGAGGCTAAAATGTTAATTCAAAATCATATCATACCTTCGAAAGTGGTCCCCAGAAATCAGTTCGGCTCGAATCATCCTGAGCAAGTTTCAAGGAATCTTTGCGTAGTCCTCATGAACCATTTTTCACACAAAATATATTCACGCAACAAGCACATTTGCCTGCAGCCATCACACACATCAGAAGAGAAGGGCGTTTGCTCTGCGTTTAACTGGAAGAAATCACTTCCGATTTTTACTGGACCAGATAATCTAAAGCACGTTTCCGCGCTCGTGTTTGTTAAGGATAAATATGCATCAGCACCGGGCTCCACCCGATTTTTTGCTCGTCATAAGAAGGAATCTTCCGCCCAAGACCTTTGCTCTCTTTGCCACAGTACGCCCCTGTGTCGTTCGGGTCGATCTGCATGAGACATCGCCATCAAACCGATTAGCTTCCCGCCCTGCCTTCAGAACGCGACGGGCGTCATTAGCTTGTCTTTGTGCCCCTCACTCCGCCACACTTCCACTTATTTCACGGCTTCAGAATTAGTCTGAATCATATTGAAAAACCTCAACGAAAATTCACCGGAGTTCCGATGGCTCGAAAACTAACTGGAAAGCTGGTCTTACGCTCAGTGATCTGCCACTTCGTGTCTCTGACCATACAGCGTTAGACATCGAGCTGAATCAATTTCCATGTTTCAGATAACTCGGAAAAAAGAAAGATTGAGAGAACTGATGCATCAAAAAACTCTTTTGTTTCTTCTATATTGCTCGACCATGGGAGGGTTATTATTATTTTTTCAACAACATTGCTTAGAACTGACTAACCGAATTAAATCTTTTGATATCAAAAATACTTCATCGAATTGTAGTGAACCTAAATCCAATTTTCCCCCTCAAACCCGTATCATCCCTTATGAACTGAGCTCCGGCATTCCACGCAAATTTCCGTATTCAAAATTTTTCTGAACAGTTAGCTAAAATGGATTTTTGACACACATCATGATTCTATTCACTCAGTCAGGGAAGCTTTCTCTCTAATCTTTACTCAATCATTAATGGTAAGTAACAGCTTGATGCAAAAATTACGCGAATGTGAAAACTAATTAATATGAACATGAAAACTTTAAAACAAATTTCGTGTAGTCATAGCTCCCTCCATTAGATAACCACGCCTGGAAACGATAATGTACATTTATGAAAAAATAACAAAATCTTCAACGAAATAAAAAACGCATTTCTACCACTTTCCAACATTCTTCGTAACTCACGCAGCACAAGACAGTGACCTCGCCTTATCTATCGAAAAATCCTTTTGCCATATTTTAAAAGCTCTCTCTGTCCCTGAGAGCTGAAGCCTTTATTACAAGCGCTAACACCGCCCCGACGTTTCGCCTTGTTTTCTCCTACTTTCTACACAGTTCATTTTTCATGGCAGGTTTCTGTGCTGGAAGACTGCGCAAAGTCCCCACCCGCCGGTCCGAGGCGCACCTCCGGGGAAAGATAACGCTCGGCAGTCGCGACCGTGAGGCGTTTACGTTATTCCCAGTTTCAGTTTTAAAAACTCGCAGAGAGTTTGAAATTTAGTACAAATGCAGGGGTTTTAATTTTTGTTCCAGCATTGTCAAAGGGGAACATTTGCTTGGAGAAACAGTTCGTGTCGTGTTTTTCTTCATCACGTTTGAGCACAACGCATTTCGAACTCCATACATTAGCCAGACACTCAGTGCTTCCCACAGTTCAATTTAATTTTTTTAAATCTAGGCCAAAGAATTTCATCTGAAAACTTAGATCTGTAACCCTGAAGCATTGGANTGAATGCTAAGAGGGGACTGTATGAAAGTTTGATTGTGCCAGTTTTGTTGTATGGAGCCGAGTCGTGGAGTTTGAGAGTAGCTGAGAGGAGGAGGATGGATGTGTTTGAGATAAAGTGTTTGAGGAGCATGTATGGAGTGGCAAGAAGAGATAGGATGAGGAATGAGTTGGTGAGGGGGCAGACGGGGGTTATCAAAAAGCTGAGCAGGCGAGTGGATGAAAGAGTGCTTGGATGTTTTGGGCATGTTGATAGAATGAATGTTGAGCGGCTGGTGAAAAAGATTTATATGTCGGAAGTGAGTGGTATTAGAGTGCGAGATAGACCACGGATGTGTTGGATGGATGGGGTGAAGCGTGCTTTGTATGAAAGGGGTCTGACTGTGGATGTGGCGAGAGGGATGGCTGCGGACAGAAGTGGGTGGGGGCAGTGGATAAGAAGGTAATTTTATTTTTGACGCGGTACATGGGAGCTTGCCCGCGTGTGATGGGGTTGACCTGTCCTGTGCGGGGGGAGGGGCTGCACTCATGAAGCGGTCGGGCTAAACCAGCTATGGCGGTCGGGCCTGACTGTGGAAGGTGGTTGTGCTGGGCTGCTGCTGATCCTGGCAGTTCTGGTGCGGCCAGTGCTGCCTCTCTCGCATCCTAGTGACTAAGGGTGTTGTTTCTGGCCTGCTGTCGGCTACCCTCCCATAGGGAGGAGAGGTCTGGTATATGTATGTTTGTACTATTAGCGTAAGTAAGAAATGTAAAATTATTTATTTTTTTGCTATAGTGAGTATTATATTTTTCCGAGCTTATCATTCGGCATACTAGTTAATGCGTTAGTGTGAAAATTGTCCCAAATCCTGACTGTCGACCTCATGGTTCATAGACGCAAAATAAATCAAATCTGCCCATTTTACTTTTAACATCAATCCCCCATGCTTGTATCACTAATTCCTATGTTCGTAAGCTCATATTCCAATATAAGTAAGCACTAATGAGAGGGTTTTCAGGAATGAGTCACATGGATTATGCTTTATTAGTAACTTGTATTTAAATGCATTACCAAAATCCGACAACCGCAACGAAGGGGAACGCATTTTTTTTCGCGCTTTTCTCCAAATCATGTTTCGACAATAAATATGGGTATTACGATAACCATGTATGAATAGCAATTAAGGATCTCTAAGTTCAGGTATTTGAATGCGATTTTCGCTTTTATTTCAATATAAGTGCGCACAAACGAATGCATTTTTCAACTAAATGTTACGAGGATTGTGCTCTCTGAGTTACTTATATTTAAATGCACTGTCAAAATCAGATTACGCAACGAAGGGAACTCATTTTTGTCGTGCTTTTCTGTCAATCATTTTTTGTTTCAACATTTTACATGGATATTCGATACCAATGTGTCATTATCAATTAAGAATGTTAATGTTAAGGTATTTTAAAAACCGATGTTTCAACATTTCATGTGTGAACTTTATTGGAAATAAACTGTTTTTCTTTCATTTTCCTTCTTTTCAGGGCCTGTCATTTTTTCACCTTAAGTCTTGTTACATAAACTTATTTTAATCTTGCTGTCTCTTGCTGTAAGTTGTAGGAGCATATCTTGTGCATAGATTCCCTTAAATTCCATGCTGAATGGTGCCTTCCTCCTTTCTCTCAGGGAAACATCTTTGTTGTAGTTGAGGGAGGCTTAAACTAATTTAAAATTATTTCCGATCGATCTGCGATAAATCGACATGTTTAATACAGTTAAATTGTTCGAGAAACACGATTCAGCAATTTTGGTATAATGCAACTATTAAACTATTTATTCTATTGATGTTTTTTTATGCAAACCATAAATTTTTAGAAACGATGAATTAATGTTAAATTTTTAAAATGACCATAGTACTTGAACGGAACGAAAGATATGTAAAACTTAGCATTCATGCTGAGAAAAACGAGTGCGCTCTGTTCATTACGCTTTACTATCACGGTATCTATGGGAATTAGCATTTCCAGGGGGACAATGTGAGGGCCCAAGCTGAGAGTTAGGTAGGCCTTTTTTTGTTGAAATGAAATGTTTTTGTTATGTTAAGGAACATCTTTTTTTTCGGTTCACTGCTGTCCTGTTTTTTCAGCAGCTACTAATTCCTTCTTCAACTAAAATCTTGTTTCATAATCTCCTTTCTCAACTTACTGTTTCTATGCCCTTTTTGCATAGATTCCTCGTTCCCTTAGCTCCATATTAAATGGTGCCTTCCTTCTTCCTCTCTTTGGATCACATTTGTTGCGGATAGGGAGGCTTAAACTAACTAATAATCTAATCTTTACAATCACCGTACGCTTTACCTTCAGAAGACAGCCCTGAATGGTAACCCACAGGTTTCCGTTGCGCTGGTAAGCAAGTCGTAAATTTTAAACCAAGCGCATTACAGAAGCAGGTGTGAGCGAGGTAATGGTGTGGTGTGGTGGCAATTATGAGCCAGCCAGTACAATGGTATTGGTTAGCTCAGAAAATATGAAATTTATAAAAATTAACAATTTTCCGATAAAATATCACGGTTAGAAAAATTGAAAAAAGATGTTGCAAAAATGAACGGCGCTAGCATTTCCTTAGTTTTCGCCGAGCGACTTATCGTGCCTTGGTAACTTCTACAACATTACGTGCGTTGTTTTACGGATGTGTGTTTCGTAACGAGTTGTTGCTCCATTTTGAACTGCTAATAATCGGAGGCTTCTGTATGGAGAAATTTTTTTGACCATTTTGCAGCTTTGTTTTCATTTGCTAAATTATGTTTAGAAATTTTTTATTTCATTTTGTTTTCAGTGGGAGTAAATAAAAGCTCACATTTGGAATAGCATAGAGAAATTATTGAATTAACTACAAAAACATCGGGCAGTAAGCCCGATTTGAGGGACTTATATCATAGTTTTGTTTCAAGAACCAACGTTGCTTGAATGAATTTGAATGAACTTGGGTTTTATTCCTGCAATAACGGTTGTTTTCCATATTTTGTGTACCCATCCACATTTATGTATTTATTCTGTACTTAGTACGCTAAATTTGTGCAACACACTTCATCAGCAACATCCTTCTTATTTCGTTTGTACCAACTTCCTCCACCTTCAACCGAGCGACGAACAACCATCCTCTTCAATACGTTCAAGAATTTGTCTAAAACCCTAAGTATTTTCAACTCTAGTAAAATTGAACACAAAATTATACATGGGACTACACTAAAAGCACATCGCACAACCGTGTCTCGTCCCAGTTAGCACCAAAAAAACAATCATTTATTCATTTCCAAATCTTAAGTTTTCTTCACTTGTCACCTAAAAACTATTGACGACGTTAAAACAATGTTATATTACATGGGTTAAAAAGTTTACATATAGCACGGCTACCAATTTTATTGCCATCTTTGGCGAATACTGAACCCTCCCAAATGTAGATCAAACGAAAAGCCGTCGGTGAGAACCGCCAACTGTTGTTATGTACGGCATAACCTGAAAGATGCTAGAAATTGCAAATTTGGAGCATTGTTTGCGCTGCTACAAGTTGCACGCTGAGTACGAGTTTCTGTCATGCAGGTAAACAGGGACTCCATACATGACTCTGTGCTCGGCACCAGCGCATCTTCACGCGTCAGATGCCTCGCTCTCTCGACTGCGCACAACACATTGCAAGACAGCAGATGCGCGCATGTTCTTGTTGTCCTTGTATGCATGCCGAGTAAAATTCAGGCCGCTGTGCTGACGCTTCCTAGAAACTACTTGACTTTTATTGCTTTCCGCATCAATAAATTTTACGTGGCATCATGAGATGTATACGTACTATGAGAGAGTTATTTAGACGTGTTTCATATTAACATGTTTTCTCGTCTTCGCGTTACCCTCTGAATAAAAATCTCTTATATCGATAAGAATTTCAGGGTTGTAGGGCATATTTAGACCTACAAGGAGATTCCCATGGGCATAGAGAACTCACCATTTACTTGGGTACAAAAAATCAACAAATTCTGCGTAACAACACGCAAATTTTAACTTTTTTAATCATCAGTTAATTATATCGGCGTAAACGTTCAACCTAGATTGTTCCACTCGTATATAAATTGGATGACCCGAAGTAACATAGGTTCAATAGCAAAGTACTGAGAGATGCCGAGCTTCAAGGCTCTGCTGTGGACTTAGATTATTTTTATTTTCATTTTTGCCTTATTTTAGATAGAGTAGATTTAAAGTTTCCTAATCTGATATGCGAAGTAAAACTCAATATGAAGTGTTTTATTATGTGAATTAGGTATACAGTCGAGAATTATACCTACTGTGCGTCCTAGCTCAGAACAATACATGTACATGTTTTAATGGCGATTTGAGGACAATGTAGCATCTTGAACAAACAACAATATTTTAGTAACAAGTTTGTTTGAAACAAATTCATACAAATATCCTTGATAGTACTTTTCTCTCAATTTAGTCAATGAAACCACTTTCGGCTCTAATGACTGCTTCTATTCGGGTCCGAAATCGTTGACAAACTGAAATTAAGTGATCCCTATGCATTTCAGACATCACCTGGACAATGGTGATCTTCTGTAAAGTCACGGACCTATAAAGATGTCGATTAGTCTCTCTTTCAAGGACACTCCACGTAACAGTCCATAGGATTTAAATCTGGGGAGCTTGAGGGCCACATGATGGTAAAAATTTTCTGATAACCAGTCTTGGTTTACTATAGATTGTGGAAAGGTGCTGAGTTTTTCTGAGAAATGTATGGCCTTCCATTAAATACCTTATCTTTTCAGAGCTTAACAACAGTATTTAGAATATCAATGTATTCATCAGCTTTAACCCTAAGACTCTGTGGAAGAAAGTAAGATGGCCTGACATGACGTTCACTACCCACAACTTTTAAAACAATCATAGTAACTGGAAATATGGTGTGCGTCCTCATGGGTTCTGCTGAAGGATCTGCACACAGCCACTTGTCATTCCGTCAGTTAATTTTCTGATCATGGTCGAAGTTTTGCGTCAGAAAAAAAGTTTTTTTGATTTGGTTAAGAAACAGTTTTGAACGCGAGACGGTTTTCCTGCGTATTTGCTGATAAAATTTGCCTTTCCTCATTACTTATTTGTTACGAATGACGTGATGTACCACTAGTTGTGATAGTCCACTCTGATACCTGGAGTTCTTTGGTAATAGTCCTCATCAATCTTCTGGAGTCTTCATCAATAATGTTTTGAACGTTTCGTATAAATTCTTGTATTTTTCTGGCACCAGAGCATTGAGAATGCTTTTCCTCTTTGCTATGGGGAAAAATTGCCATCACATCCCTTTAGCTTCTACCGAACCTTAGGAACATATGATTTGGCACCACGTGAAACGTTACTAATGTCTAAATTGCTACTTTTTGTAGTTAAAACAACTACGACTGCACGTATTTTCATTTCTCGAGTTAACGTCTTACTCTGAATGAGTTGTCTGAAAAAAAAAACAAGTAATAGAATTATTTGAATGCGTAATGAACTAAAAACGACATGTCTTGAAATAGCCCTCGCACCCTGTTCTTCTCTACTAGGTGAGAAAATTTTAGAAATATTCGGTGGAAAATTTTTGTTCTGGAAAATTGTAGGACGAATGACTCTAGCAAATAATCTACGCCTTTTAAACAAACTTCAAAATGTGTTTTGCCATGTCACATATTGAATATCCCATAGTACGTTTCATAAATAATTCGTACACACAATTGAAATTTATTTTTCAAACAAAATTCTGCAACCCACCATAAAATGGTAATGACTAATTTACCCTCAAGTTGTCTCTGTTTATTAATGATCAGCTTTACACAAGGCTTGTAATACACGTAAAAATTTCGATAGTTAAACTAGAGGAAATATAAAGCCATCTGCACAGTATTTTGATGATTAACCTTATTAATGCTTATTTACAACACTAATAATTTCACACGTAAACAACACTGCAGAGTGCCACTTTAAATTAATCGCCATGTTTTTCACCATTAATTCGGTTAAAGTGTGCGTCTCTCAGTCTACCTTCAGATATGCGATCATGAGCCTGTTGCTCGTCATTCCTTCATAAATTTATACCATAGCTGTGTTGTGCCCATTTTAGGCTGCCTTCAAATTTTATCTTAGGACTTATCTGCGACTCCGTTATGCGTGGAGAAAAGGCTTACCTCGACCTCATGTTTCACGACTCAATGACAAGCAGAAGCTCTTCAACAGAAAGCGCGGTCGAAGCGCCATCTGTCGGGGTGACTGGCTGACCACCACTCAGGCTCTCATGGAGACCTGGCAGAGTTGAGCGGCCTGACACAGCCTTTTGTGAGGTACGTGAGTCACTTGTTCTATTGACGAAAAATTTAATGTAAATGCCATTTGATTTTTTTAAAAACCATAGTCCGTTTTCTTGATCAACCGATGTTTTCAAGTTGTCTAATTGTTTTAGTCATAGTGGCGATGTTCCTCGGTTTTCACTTACTCGGTGCCGATACTAATGTACAACCGTTTTAAAATTGAATTACAATTTTGTACATTTGTTTGTACGAATTTTATGAAGTAAAATGATAACATTGACAGTCGGAATTGATGAAATGTCATTTCTGATTCCTAACTTCATGACGGTAAGAAATTTTTTCGTAATTGTACTTTTGCAGTTGCCGACGCGTTTATCTGAACGATTTATGCCACGTGTGCTTTTATATTAATCCTTAGGAGTTGAGATAAAAGGGGTTTGAAGCCTGGCTTAGCACTTTGACCAGAACGTGCGCAGCCGGTGACCACAGAGGGGATTTTCACAATGCTGCAGACCGACCAGTAGTCCGAAACTCAATTTTCACAAATACCTAATGTGAGCTAAATGGTGGCATGATCCAGTTAATGTTTGCTATCCTCAAAAATTGCTTTTTACAATTGACCTAAAATTTGCGTTGAACATTACACTTCAGTTTTAACCTGTTGGCTGGGTGTTAAAGGGCTGTAGCGCTCCTCAGAGTACGACGGTGTTTGCAATACTTGAAACTATCGGACAAGGTTTGCTCGTAGTGTTCCCGAGTCGGAATATCTTGTGCAGCGGAGGTTTCTCAGGCGAGCGTCTTTTAGCTTTACATTTAGCTGTAGCTGAGCCAGCAGTGCCTGTTGCTCGAGTCTGATGTGGGTTTGTGAACTGAATAGGATTGTCTGTTTAGCAATTTTATTTTCACGAGAACCAACGTACTGTGAACATGACCTCTTGCGTGCAAGTATCTCGGAATTTGTGGATTTTTTGTTTAAGTTCGAAGTTTCGTTTTTCTTATTCGACTTCCTCTACTCGCCAATTTTTGAGTGCTGCAAGGGCTGCACCAACCGAATAGCATCTGTCGAGTTCTCATAAATATGAAATTTACTAAAATTTAAACCTCAGAAATTTACTCTAATGATCAAGTCCTCTGTATAAAAAAGATAGGTTAACTCAAAGTATGATCAACATTATTTTTGATAATAGTAATAAGAAATTCATATTTTTTCCAATTCAACAAACATTGCTCATAAAGCACTTGGAAAACTTTTATTTAGTTAAGCTACAACGTTCAAGTTCCTCGATGGCTAGCAAAACTTGTCACGTGCTCAACTTACTGCCTGGTCTCCACTAATATTACGGACAGACTCATATGAACATATGATAAGTCTTCCTCATCTGATAACTGTCTTGCTGGCATTCAACAGGATATTAATTCTCACGATCAGAGAAAACCCAGCTTTGCTGCAAAGGCAAAAGAGATTTTTACATTTTTCTCCCTATTTTTTACGCGATGCGACTTTTTTGGTCAGGATTTATTGAACCTTGAATTTTAACTCTGCTTTTTGCACAATTTCTTTCACTTCCAAGTACTTTCATGTTCTAAATTTGGTCATTTTTGCTTCTTTTGTTTTGTCCCCTCAGGATGATACAACTGTTGTATTTAAGGGAATTAGCACTCCCAGGGGGGAAAACGTGAGGACCGAGCTTAAAGTTAGGTGGCCTTCTTTCTATTGAAATGAAGTTTTTTTTTTATGTTAAGGACGATCTTTTTTTGGTTCACTGCTGTCCTGTTTTACAGCACCTACTACTTTCTTATTCAACTTTGATCTTGTTTCATGAACTTCTTTCTCAACTCACTGTTTCTATGCACCTTATGCATAGATTCTGCGTTCCCTTACCTCCATCCTAAATGGTGCCTTCCTCCTTCCTCTATTTGGATCATCTTTGTTGCTGATAGGGAGGCATAAACTATCATCTAATCTTCGACATTTTGTACAGTAATCATGCATTTCATAGTCGTGTTAGTTGAATATAGACCACAGTTGCTTGGAATCATTCTCGACACCGTAATGCCGAATCAACTCCGTTATCGTTGATAGAATGCCAACGAGGTCAATATCGATGTGTTGTGCGTGAACATCGGGCTGGTTGCACTTGAACGAACTTTCTTGCAAGTAAAAATCGCATATTCTAGGAATTGAGCTCATTTTCAACGGACATGTGACACGATTTCCAGAAAAGTAACTTTTTATTAATTTAGTTATTCTTGAAACAACTGCAGTTTTTTGAAAATAATTCTGTTCCTCTGTAAGGAAAGGGAACGAGATGAGATGATTAAAGTATTGCGCTCCAGTTGAGAATGTAGAACTTGAATTTTGAGATCAACTACAGATAGTTCGTGATTCTTCATTCACTTTTGTGACCAATAAAAATCACTCAAATCATTGTACAAGATGAGAGTAATTTAAGTAGAATAAAATTATATATGAAATTAATTTTTACATGAATTTTTATTAACTTACTCGCGAGTCTAATAAATCTCCAACGCGAGAGTTGCTGAAACAATTTTTACGAGAAAGGAACTGTCAAGTCGTCCAATTCGCTAGTTAGAAGCAGGCAGCGTTGGAATAGCTCTCCTCGCAAATATTTTTAAGGTCGGAGAAATCTTGGAAGTTCCCGCTAGAATGCGCAGCGCGGTTTCTTTCATAATGAGAAGTGAAGAAATGCGCGTCATCTGAAACTGATCCTCCAGACGCGAGCCGCTACGCACAAACACTTAGGATGACATCACCAGGAATTGTGATAGATGCTCCGGTCGTGCATCGCGAATTGAAACATGCTGATAGAAATTCCCGGCGAGGCGTGAGGTCATACTGCCATTCTGCTGTATACTCCCTCAGGTTGATGCAACCAACCGTTGTATCTTTGTGACCTCTCTGGATGATCCAACTCCTGCATTCGTGGGATTTGGCGCTTCCAAGGGGAAGATGTGAGGTCCTGAGCTAGAGGCTATGATTAGGTCTTCCTCGAGTTGAAATCAAGAATCCTTCAGTTCTCTGCTCTCTTTCAGCACCTATGATTGCCTCCTAAAGCTTTTGTCTTTCTTCATGAACTTCTTGCTGTTTCTATGTGCAGGGCGTTGGGTACTCGCCCTGTGCGTAGATTCCTCATTCCCTTAATTCTATATTAAATAGTGGCTTTTTCCCTCTCCTTCAGAACATCTTTCTCCAGCTTAGGGAAACTTTCCCAAGTTAGATTATGATCTTCCGTGATAAGCTGAAAACGACGCATTTGCGGATCCTGTTCAGACAAGATATATGACGTGGATTACTATTTTTGGAAATGGATTATACTGTCTCTCATCAGATTCAAATGCTCAATGATCCGTCATGTGGGTGTGAATTCTCTATGCTTTGTGTGGGTTTAATTGCAATTATTTGCATCAGTATTTTGTATATAAATTCAATGAAAAGGCAGATGTGCAAATCATGAAGATATTTCCTCGTGGAGCTACTCTTGAGCAAGAGCGATCAGAAGTGAAGACCTCCATTAATTCTAATAGGTATGGAGAGAAGTAACTTGGTGCGTGTCATCGACGCAGACACGCTCAATCAGCTGACTCATTTTCATTCCGAGCGTTCCCTAAATAGTTAAAGCGCTTCTCCTTCGTAGACATAATTTTTGAATTCTCTTTGTGGGAGTACGCTGTCGTAGTTTCATATTTTTTCTTCGTTTCGATGCATTATTTTTCTGTTTCGTCCGGTGAATTCCGATACTCTCCAACGTAATTATTTCAATCAGTTATCTTACGCTATCACCAAGTGTATTGAACAGGAATGTCGAATACATAGCTCTGTTAATTCATTCAAAAAATTTTATTCATCGAATCTATTCCGGTAACCATGCTGTCGATTCAAATGAGATCGTATCATGAGGAGTAATAAGTTATCCTGACATGTCAGTTTCTTCTATTAATGTATTTCACAATTATCGTAGTTCTTTTATCCCTTTTTTTCTATGGCACATTCGTTTCTCTTTTCCCGCAATGAAACATGTGCACAGCAGATCCAACCATTCACGTTCTAAAGGAGTCGTTGATACACATACTGTATCCCAGATCTGGTTAGAAAAGAGCATTCCTGGATGTGAAAATAACTACTCGGAGATATCATTCGGTGCAGGTGATGGTGAAGAACTAGGACGCGGAATGCTTTTTTGGATATGAACTTAAATAGTAATTATCAGGACGTGAGTGATTTCTCATTTTTGAGGTAAATGATCGAAGAGTGTCCGCAGAAATTAGCAGTCGAATGTGAGCCAAGCATGCTGATTTTCACATTGTTGGGTTCCCTCCATGATGAATACAGGAACATCACCGTTGGCCACGTTCCGAGACACGCTGAGGTACTCTTCATAACGCGATCGTGTGTGTGTGAATGTTTAGAATACCCACGCTAGCTTAGCTTATGAGTGCTCAGAACGAACACGATAGAGACCAGCCTTTAAATTATGAACGCGTTAACGGATAGAAATGGTGAAAACCCTTATTAAATCATTTATAGAATGAATGATTTTCTTTGTCGTTGTAAAATGAAGGAAATCCTTTCGCTTACAAAAATAAAGAATATGATGATTGGAGATCCGAGGGCGCGGCTCGTACAGGTGCTACGTAGATGCCGGGTCCGTAACGGTGTTGAGAATGAAGATTGCGTTTCTACCATGGACGACTTTTTCTGCACGAATCTTGGAACTGGCATCCTGTGGTAGTGAACGTTTGAGTTGTTGAAATAGCGTTCAGAAGGTTCGTAGAATACTCGTCGATTGGATACTCGAAGTTTCTCGGTCAAGAATGGTTTCAATCGCATTACAAGTGGAGAGGTGGGCGAGACGCATTTTTTTATCTGTAGCAGTGTTGTTACTTAGCTGATTGGTCGTAAGGTATTTGGAGACCCTAAGAACGCTAAAAATTGTGTTCTCGTTAGAATATCTACCGACTCACAATTCGTCTTTGGCATCCTGCATTACTCAGAAAAGTAACTATTGAGTAACTGTCTAGCGTATTCTGGTACAGATAAGCACGAAGTCTTGCCTTTTTTTGTCAGTTTTCTTTCGTCTCGAGGACACCAGTTTAATTCGATCAATCTTTGACACCTGTCAATTAATTTTCAATCGTATTTCAATCTTCAATCAAATTTAGTCACAGAATCACAGCATCATGTTGCAATGCTACTTGGCGATGCTACTTGGTAAATCAAAACGCCATTGTTGAATTCTCGTGTTCGCGACCATCATTTCTAAAACATCGCTCTCCTTCTGTGCGAGACCGAATATTGATGTTCATTTACAAGCTCGGTACCGTGTCAAGGTCGTCATCATTATTTCTCTCGATCACGACAGCTGCTTCAGCAGTGGCACTCTTGATAGGTTTAGATCCAGCTCATGAGCGTAAGCTATTTGCCTCACCGATCCTTGACGAAAACAGCAAGATTACAGCAGACTGCCAAAATGTTAGCTATTAAAATAAGGAAAACCCCGAGAATTTCAGTGGTCAACAATTAAGCCCAGATCATTCGGAAATATACTCAATGAAAAATATAATACGAGTAGAATAATTGATGCAAATAACATTTTTCTGGAAGCACCATTGAGCAAAACTACAGTTTTGTACGCATGTCAGACCTACAGATAAAACGATACTGGATTCGTAGGGAAAAAATTAAATTTTTATCAGACAAAACTAAATTATTTAAATAGGCCTGGCGACAAACGAGAATAATTATAGAGCACGTTCAGATGAGCAAATTGAGGAGGAATTTACCGATGGAGAGGAAGAAGGATAGCGCAACTCATAAAATTCCCGGCTGACTTGCCGTGCAGGCAAAGGACTAAGACAAACACGCTTGGGAAAAGTCACGTCCAATTGCTGATGAAAAGTTCTTTATTGATTAAATGCTGCTAATTAAGGGCAATAAATCTTTACGCTAACAAGAAAAACTGGCGAGTAAATCAGTTAAATTCTGCAGTAATATAATTTAAATTTCGCTCATGACAGTGTAGGGCATTATGAAAACAATGAAATCTCTGTATAACTTGACTCGTATTCTTACTGGACTGCGTGAAGCTAGGAGAGTAAAAGCAAATCGTCCGTTTCAAATGTCCTGTATTCAAATGGGACATGTTTTAGTAAACGTGTAAACGCTCGTTAAGGAAAGCTGGATAACGGGGATAAAAAATATTTTAAAACTATTTGTTATTCACAATGTCAATATTTCGAAAGGGACTGACGAGAGAAACAAATCTCAGATTACAACTTTTTTAACGAAAAATCTTCCTTTATATCGGAATAAATGGACTGCGATAACGAACGATCCATTTCTTTAACAAGTGAAACTGCGTTTGTTTGGTTGTTCCCGTCGGTTTGGTTAAGTTAGAAGCAGCAGAATTGAAAAGCCGTCTTTACTGCTTGAACATATTTTTAATCTTTCTAAAAAGCAGAGAAAATACAATTGCGCGATGACATTTCGACTGGTACGCAATTTAATTTAAATGAAGGTAGTGTAATAATTGAAATGCTATTTAATGGTACATAAATGAACAATTTATCTAATAGTCCACATTTGTACCAATACGCAGTGAACGCGTTAAGTGTCGCATGAACTTTTGATGGATCTGCATTTAAGACTTACGTTCAACAACAGATTTTCAGGCGTTCCCCGACCTCACGAGGCTGCGCTGTTACGTCATTGAGTGACACGCCGCTGCCGCCGCTGAGAGCAGCACTTTAGGTCAAGCCATTCGGTGTCAGTCTCTCTCTCTCTCGTGGCTATAACGGGATTGAGCTGCAGGTATCCGTGATACAAATGCTCGTGGCGTGGTGAACTGTGTCTCAGGAGCGCCGATTGATACACTTGACGTGGCTCATTGCGTTAGTATTCGTCTCAATCAAGATCGCGGTCTCTGCTCCTGTAAACTGTCGTCGCTTCATGATTGATCCATGTTCGCCTGCTTCATTTATAACTGTCGTTAACTTTCTGTTCTCTCCTAGACCACGTCGAACTAACTCGATTATTTTGAAAGCCTGTTTTTTAACTTCTTGACAGTAATAACCCTGACTTTTTCGTGAAGTAAAATTATGAAATCATTCTGTGAAATTTAGGAAACTTCTAATAAATTTAACACTTCATAAGAATTACCACTAGCTCCAAAATCATGCACATTTGTTTTGATTAGAGATATTGTAGCTGTAAAAGAGTTGCAATTAACATTCCTGCGCGTCTTTAAGACGCTCAAGCCAGCGTAAAAACTCGGTACAGCGTTACTATGCTAGAGCTAGTGACGCAAGTTTACTGGTCTTCAATGATGTACGGTTGAAATTGACTTGAATAGAACTTGTTCCTCGTAGCACGAATTAGAAATTTTCATGTGTGCAGGGTAAAGAAAAGCACTGAAGTGAATTTGCGGTTAGTTTATATATAGGTCCAAGTGTGTTGGGTTGATAAAACTTGAAAATTTTCAATTAAATCACCGAGTGTGAGAAGTTTTAGCCGCTCTTATTTTTAACTTTATCTGGATGCCTCTAATCCTGCTGCTCATGACCAATACTTGACACATCAGTGGAACGTCCTCGAATATTTTCAATACGAGCACCGATAACGTGGTTTTGGTAACTAGAAAGCGGCTTATGAAATCCTTTCCTGAGCAAGTAACGCTTTTGAGAATTTTGAGCAGAAAAGTCAAGTGCATGAGCGTCGCATGTTCATGTTCACCTGGATCAGTGGTAACCGGTCACAGTAAAGCCTGCCTCGTCTCGGGTGCCCGGGAAGAACGCGTGACCACTCCGACTCCGAGCATGACTACTGAGGACCACAACAAGTCATGGATGTTTTTCTCCGCGCATTGAAACTGAACAAGGATAATTTACAGAATAATTTCGATTCAGTTCCAGTGAATTCATTGGAGGGGGCTTTCACATGAGTGAAGAATATCGCTTGGACGAACGTCTCAGTTTTTGGAGGCCTGGCTCGATGGCTAGTTTTTGTGAAGCTAGGCCGCTCAGCATACTGGTTCTTGTGAGGCGAGGTCAAAACCCAAACAAGAACCCCTAGGTCATTACTGACGGTAAAAACGCATATTTCTGGGTACAGTTAGACCTATCAGGAAGTAGGTTAGCCGGTAAGTTGGAGGCTCCGCGTGATTGAACTCAGTTCTCTCATTCACTGCATTTATTTTCCTCCTTTAGTGCCTCAAACGCAAGTTAAATGCGTTTCTCATGGGTATTGCGGTGGTCAGATCAGAGTGCATGAACACTTATCAACTTCCAATTCGAGGTATGAATAAAATTATTGTCTACGATCTTTATGAATCAACTTGATTTTGTTCTGCGATGAAATTGCGGTAAAACTCAAAACAAACATTTTAGCTGGCTCCATTGTTAGTTGTAAAGAGTGTAAAATACTCTTTAAATGAAAAAATTTTTGACTTACATGTCTGAGCTGTTCGTGTACTGGATATTACTGGATGGGTAAAATTCCCTCTAGTATTGACCAGGAAGTTCTGTAACTTTTAATATTCTTCCCGACCCTGTCCATGTAGAGTTGAAAATCACCTTGTTAATTACTAGCAAATGCATTTGAGACAGAGCGGAAGTAAACTCACAGTTCTTGGTTAAACATATGTTAGATGCGCTGCAGGACGATTTTTGAAAACAGGTGTTAGTAACACGAGCATAAAGCATCGTAGGAAAGGTATTCACATGTTTTTTATTACTAAATTACAAGTAATGACTCAAAGTGAGTTCAAGTTTACTCTGAAATTTCACCTACATCTCTTATTCAAACCCCCCTCAGGGGGATACAATTATTGTATCTATGGGAATTAGCGCTCCCAGGGGGGCAATGTGAGGGCCTGAGCTAAAGGTTAGGTAGGCTTTCGTTTTGTTAAAATAACATAGGTTTTTGTTTTGTTACGGACCAACTTTTTTTCGGTTCACTGCTGTCCTGTTTTTTCAACACCTACTACTTTCTTCTTCAACTTTGATCTTGTTTCATAAACTTCTTTCTTAGCTTACTGTTTCTGTGCACCTTGTGCATAGATTCCACGTTCCCTCAACTCCATACTAAATGGTGCCTTCTTCCTTCCTCTTTGGATCGCCTTTGTTGCGGATAGGGAGGCTTAAACTAACTAATAATCTAATCTAATCTTGTTCAAACCATAACTCGACGTGTCTCAGTTTAAACCTTGCAGGCCCTTCAGAGGTTTTGGGATAGGCAATAGGTTTAGGCTGGTTATGTTTGTCTAACTTATGTCATGACGACTTGGGCCCCCATGGGGATACTGGTAGGGTTCCTCACGCTATGAATAGGCTTTCGAAACTCCGGATGTTTAGTTAAGGTGCACGCAATCGAGTTTTGTGCTTCAGCATCAGAGCTACGATCTTGAGCTTTCAGTATTTTTTTTGTTTTCTTGTTTTCTTTCATTATTGCTATTTTCATGAGGCCTTCGCTATCTCTCTTTTTCAACTGTTTCTCAATCTTCTTAACTTGCTGTTTCTAAATGCAGGGTTTCCTGAGCGGGAGCACAAATTACGGATTGATTTTGCGTTCACAACATGGTACCTGCTTCTTTCCTCTCTCGAAAACACCGTTGTTGTGGTAAGAAAGGCTTACACTAACTTACAATCAAAAATCTACGTTTCATTCAATGAGTGTTGAATGAATATTCGCAAAAATATCCTGAAGAGTAGCTCCGGATGTTCAGGTTCCTAGAATCCTAATTTCATTTAAGTGAGTTCATGCAAAACGAAGCCTGTCGTAAACTCGTGCTTGATCGTGTGTAGTCCTCTGTTATTTACTCCGACCAGGATTACCTGCAACTGGCTCGGTATAGCAGGTCACGGACCTGATCTTGGCTTGCATTCGGATCGATTACGCGAACGCTTTGAAAATTGATACCACTGAAGGGAGTCGCAGCTCTCCCTACGAGGCAACATTTATTGGTGAGAGGAGAAGTAGAATTTCTGCGGTATTTGCAGGGCCTCGGGTGAGCGACAGAATATCATTCAGGTTTCTGGAACGGTTGAGTTCTGCAAACGCTTGAATGCTGACCTATCGTGAAGCGGGTCAAGCGCACGGTTGACTTCCCGGATTTTACAGCACTCTGATTTGTTTCAACTTTGGCAGAACAATTGAAAAATTTTCAGCACATCGGTATTAGTGTTCGAGCCAAAGAAATTAAAGAATATGTTTGAGGGCGAAATCAAATTCACATCAAATCCAAGGAAAGAAATGATCCTAGAATATACCACGCTTGCTATGAATAGAGTTCTGTGACGAGTTATTTTTGAACAAATAAAACTTCAGTTTGGGCAGACATATTAAGACCGTAGTACGTGACAAGCTCTTAATATTCGAGGCACGCAGTCATGAATGAGGATTTTTACGTTTTCATTTTTTTTCCGACATGGAAATTATACGGAGTCGCTTAATCAAATATTCGAGCTTGACATTTCTTTTGCAGAAATTTTATTAACTTTGAATTATAACTTAGAATTCAAGCTTCTTATCCAGTATAATTATATTCCTGACGTCACCATGGCATCATTACAAGCGAGCTCACGTCACGGTATAGCTCACGTTGTATTCTCATCTCCGCATGCTTTTCATTGATCACAGTGCCCTACAGTTAAGTAGCGCGCAATCGCGTTTTGTAGTTCAAAATCAGAGCTACGATCCTAAGCTTGTATCAGTAATTTCTGTTTTCAAACGGTAATATCAGAACCTAAAGCCAGCGGACTTCTACAGCTGTCTACGGAATTGAGAAATCGAAAAGTTAGTAACATTTTTTACTTCCTTTCATGTAGGTGACCCACAGGTGGTCAGAATTGAAATTTTTACGTGTACGTGATAAAAGCTCCTATTAATTTTAATTATGAAATTGAAATTGAGTTTAATTTGAGGTGAATAATAAACTTCCGTTTAATCCACCGCAGTTAATGTGCAGTTGTCTTTTTAAAAGCCGCTTTATGGACGTGGATGCCGGAAAGCTTCATTTATATTTTACAGTTCGACTGCTCTAGATCACTAGAAGTAAAATATGCGACAAAAGGTCGTCTGTTTGGCTTCCGTGAAGACCTGACTTTTTTGCTTAAATTTTAAAAGCTCTTCATTTTGTAGAATTGCGCTATTTAATTTTTTTCAATCCCGACTGGGTTTTAGATTTGTGCACTTGAACGGAGAGTGAATCCAAAAATTTACCAACCTCCTCGCGTCACCCGCTTTGGATACAAAATTTATGCAGCCAGCAAGCGTTGTATTGATAAGTGATACATCGATCGAATAAAGAAACGTAGGCACTCAAACACCGTTTTTATATCATTTTGAACTACACTGTCATGTGCAACATCTCATTGGCGTGAATACTTTCCTCTAATAATAGCAGATGAGACTTAATTGACTAAATGTACTCGAAATTGTGTCCAATTATATCTTCATTTCGTAGATTATAATTACCAGTGCCATGTCAGTAGTAGTTTTTTATTTATTCATGTTTGTCTTATTTGTTTTAGTTTGTGTGTTAGTTTATATTGGATCATGCTTTCAGTATAAGTGAATGAAATAAGGAATGTTACGAGTAGCCAAAAAAACTTGATGAACGTATTAATGTGACCGGTTTGTATTCCTATCGGGTATAACTAAAATATTTAAGTCACCGGTATCAGCAAGAGAGATGCATACAGCTTTCCCAAAGAGAGTGGATGCCTATACGTTCGTATGAATTCAAGACATTACGAATCACTCTTATTTATTTCCTGCCATAGAAACTGCACAAGTACCTAACTTAGCTGCAACTACGATAAAAACGAACAAGGATATATGCTCATCTACTTCCCTGAGTTCAACCCGTTTTCATGTTAATTAATTTTAACACCGCGGTATATCCAAGAAATACCATTTATCAACTATAAAAGCCGTAAATGTGTATTGATCATTTTGGAATTCATTTGTTCGGTACCTGTAAGATGCTGAGCCATTCTCTAAAGAAAAATGTCCGATGTAAAGTATTCCCGTACTGGCAAACAATTATGATGCATCTGAATCTTGAATTTGAATGTATTATTATTGTAGGATTAATTTGTGGGACTTCATTTTTAACACCAATTATGCATAGAAATCATCGAGCTGTGTGTGGTTAGCGTTTTCACGCAAATCTGCACACGTAGCACCTAAGGAATCATATAGCACCTAAGTCGATATAGCACATAAGGAATTCTGTCCATCCCAAAAAATGCCGTGCCCTAGGAATTCCATCCATTAAGGTGCAGTACATTTAGAGGACTTCTTGTATATTTGTCGTGCATCTGTCTCTTAAGAGCTAATACCGGGAGAAATTCAATAGGAAGTACAGCATGTATCTAAGGTACTTTTACAACGCACTTTTCGCCGTTCGATGAACGTTATCGAATGCCGTCATTTTTGACAGGGCGTCTATGCTGGTTATGAATGGTTCGTTAACCGCTTGCCCAGACGCACCGGAAGCTTCTGCTTGCCCACTCCGCGCTTCTAACTTGAATTAACCGAAGATGTGTAAGCGAAATTGGACAAGTCTTGAACCCGGCTTCTTTCCCGCCAAGATCGTCTGTCTCGCGTTGACGTGGAACACGGATTTGATTTTTTATGTGTGAAACGGTGGCTAGCCTTCACATCTCATGAGGTTCTAAGCTGAGAGTTAGGTACGCCTTCTTTTTGTATAAATAAAACGTTTTTGTTTTGTTAAAGGACCATCTTTTTTTGGGTCAGTACTGTCCCATTTTTCAGCCCCTCTGCCTTTCTTCCTCAACTTTTATCTTGGTTTCATAACCTTCCATCTTGACTCACTGTTCCTATGCGTACGGGATTCTTTGCGGGAACACCCCTTGTGCATAGATTCCACATTCCCTTAACTGCGTACTAAATGGTGCCTTCATCCTTCCTCTCTTTGAATATCCTTATTGTGAGTAGGGAGGCTAAAAATATTTTATAATTATAATCAATCAATAAACTTATATCTCTCTGGGGAGTAGAACAATTGTGTTCATGAGAATTGGCGCTTACTAGGGGAAGATGTGAAGGTTCGCGATGTTGAGAAGGTAGGTCTACTTCTCGTTGAAATAGGATGGTATTTCTTTCTTTTGATAAGGAATATAATTTTTTTTGAGTCCCAGTCAATTTTTAAACACCTTTCGCTTTTTTGCGAAACTCCTATCTTGTTTCATAAACTTCTTTCAATCGTACTCTTTCTATACGCAAGGAATTCGGTAAGCGAACACACTTCTTCATAGATTCCCCTTTTGATTAATTCCATACTAGATGGAACTATCTTCTTTCCTCTCCTAGAAGCACACTTTATGGGGTTTACGAGGCTTTGCCTAACTTATTACCTTTTATAGGCGACATGTTACAGACCACCGCGAGTACGATATTCAGGTACGGACAAAATAGTCAGCAACAAAACTGGTGGGAAAAAATGGTCCGTAACGCAACAAAACATACGAATTTGTTTGCTCGGCTCCCAACCATACGCGCATCTGTCAGCATTATACGCAAAGTTTCCTTGTCTGGGCAAAACTTCGGTACTTCTATAGATTTCATGGATAGATCTTATAGCGTTAAATGAAAAATGACAATGAAATCTTCAATACACAATCGCGTATTTTCTGCCGACATGCTCGGAAGCACCACAAGAAAAGTGATGTGATGAAAATTAAAAACTGCCGCTGACATCACATGAATAGTAGAAACAATTCATGAGACTACTGTGAGGCTGTGAGCAGTATTCGTCTTGAAAAGCGAACGTCGAGGCTGCTTCGACGACTGCAGAACTGCGGGCGCACCTGCGTCAACTGTACATGGACTGCTTTCAGCAGTGATAACGGCAACAGCAGCAGCAGCAACATCAACAGCAGCAACATCGACAGCAGCAACATCGACAGCAGCAACATCGACAGCAGCAACATCAACAGCAGCAACATCAACAGCAGCAACATCAACAGCAGCAACATCAACAGCAGCAA